>JAMQGT020012505.1:0-173564 GCA_024447675.2 Pterophyllum scalare | reverse complement strand
GTTTTTCCTTCCCACTGTCGCCAAGTGCTTGCTCATAGGGGGTCATTTTGACTGTTGGGTATTCTCTGTGTTATTGTAGGGTCTTTACCCACAATACAAAGCGCCTTGAGACAACTGTTCGTTGTAATTTGGTGCTATATAAATAAAATTGAATTGAATTGAATTATTATGTTCAGTTCACATTTGCACACATGTAGGGAGATGGGACTGACCTCAGCAGGTCAGAGAATGACGACAAAGGATGATGACAGACTCCATGAGCTGGCACACTATACACATGCTCTCACTCGCTCTCTCTTTGTCGCTTGCTCACATACACACATTGACACATTGTCCAATTTGCACATTTGTTAGCAGAGCACACATTAAAGGTGTAACAGGGTCAAATAGTAATTTCCTTGATGGGGTCATGTGGGCACACAGCAGATTTGTACAATTAGTAACAGCTGTTTGTGTTAGAAAGCTGATACATGTACTACACCAATGCTTCGAAAACAGCTTTGGAATATAGCGTGGGGATCTTACACCAAGTGCATTTTCAAATTCATTTTGAGAACTTAGCAATTAAAGGAGCTCTGAGTAACTTCCAGACAGAATTCACAAAAATAGTGAGGATACGTGCAGGACTGGGTGCGATCTTCAATCACACTTTATTTCTTTATATTTTGCTAGGAAAATGGAAAATAGACATGAATTTACTGAAATGTGCAAACACACATAGACAAACACTATATAAGGCATAAACAATTCCAACAAGTCTGAACATCAGGATTTGGTATCTAGAAGAGCTATAATTAAAACTAAGGCTGACAGTTTAATTTCCACAGTGCCCTGTTCTCAGATCAGCCATTAGAACGCCATGCACTGCCACAGCTTGGATGAGGTCAAACATGGTTCTGGCTGCTGTGACGACAAATATTGGTTAAAATGAAGACGATGGATAAAGAACTCACAGAAATTTAAATGCACTCTCGTCTTTAAGGTTGCCTCCCTTGCATATTGTTCTCAGGAAATCCAGTTCTGACCACTTGGCCAGAGAGCAGACGTTAAGTTCTGTGTGAAACTGACCCAGCCTTCATGTCAAGGATCAGCACTGTTATTGAGAGAACACTACAACGACAATGCTTCTACCCATCAGATTTGCCTGCTCACACCTTCTTTCTCATTCCGAAAATGAAATTCAGATGAATGTGTTAGTGTTTAAAGGACTAAAGGACATTGCAAATTTGGAAATTATTTGGAAATTATAAATTTGGACTAAATGCCAATCTCCTGAGAATTGGTTGCCTGTGGCTGAGAAAGTACAATATCCACAATATCAAGGAATTTTAAACAATATCTAGTGAGAATAACTGGATAATCTGCTTTTGAAAAACTAGACCCATCACCGATGAGGCTATCCTCCCATGATTAATAAAAATATAAAATAACCATGGCACTCAGGGGCGCCGGGTTGGCATACATGGTCAGCAGGTGACCATATATGCCGCATGGCTGTGATGCATGGGTTTGCATCTGACCCATGGCCCTTTGCTGCGTGTCTTACCCTCTCTCTCTCTCTCCTCACTTTCCTGTCTATCTTCACTGATCAGTATTCAAAAAGGCCAAAAAAGGATAACATTACAGCCCCATTTCATAATAGAAACCCCTTCAGCAGACCTTAATAACTTCTGCAAAACTATTTTGCACTCATTTGGAAGCCTTGCCCTAAACTTTTATCCAAATACTTTCTGTCAACCCTGGGTTAGTAAAGATATAATACATTTTCCAGCAAAAATACTATTTTAATATTAACATACTTACAAGGTATTCACATCGTATTATTCTTATGTGTGTATATTACTACATAATGCACCCATACTACATAATCTGCTGATATCAATGCATTGTGTATAGCATCACTATAATCATAAGGCTACCATGTATAAAAACTTAATACAACCATGTTGCTCATATTGCTGAGCAGTAGGTATGGCTTTAATTTTGCTCAATGATTAGTCATAGTCTGTACTATTTATGACCATAAGTCATGCCTGACCAACATGCTAGACAATGCTCAGCCAATCAGGAGCTGGCAAAACAGGCTAATCAATAAGGCTGCAGACTAAAAGTGATGTTACGATAATTGATTGATTGACTGATTTAGAGTGCTCTAAACCAGTGGCCCTCCCCGGTCAATGACAATCATGTGCATATAGGACTTAATGCAAACTAATAAAAAAAAAATTAGAAGAAATTAATAGCAAATGTGCAGTCTGAGACACGTTTCTCTTGTACTATAGTGTTTCCCAACTATGCACCTAGCATATCTGGTGTTGCTACTTGTGTGTGCATGGGTGCAAAATCTTAAGTGAATGAGGTGGACAAGCAGCTGAAGTGTGATATAGACAACTGGAGAACTTTGCCAGCAGATTGCTTGCAGTCCCCAGACATCATCTAAAGGTCACACTAACAGGCTACCCATCACGATGCTGAGTAATTAGTGTCACTCAGGTGAATTACCTGGCTAGCCAGATGACATTAATTCCATCCATCCAATGTCAGACAAAACTTGACAAAATCAAAATTAAAATGCTTTTTCATTTCAGTTTGTGTAAAGGGTTAAAATGAAGGTTAATATGTTTGTAGTAATATGGTCAATTTCTTTTTGTTATTTTTTACTCAAAAATAGAACAGATGGATATCATTTGTAAATAAATATCAGTTGACAATGTGTCCAGTATTTTCACTGACACAGACGAAAGTGAAAAGAATGCTTCAATCAAAGCTGTGGGAAGGGGAGACAGAAAATAAATGGAGAAGACTGGAAGAACAAGCACAAAAGAAGTTTCCTGTGCACACGCCTGTGCTGTTACACAACAAAAACACTGAGCTGATCACATTGAAACATTATAGGTCTACTTATCAAAGAGACGTGTTTGACAGGCAGTGAATGCTGAGACAAGAGGAGATGAGACCGGGTGCAGGTTTTGGCTACTGAGACAGGAAATGAGACTGAGAAGGTGTGCTGAAGACAAAAATACTTTCAGGGCCCATCCACTCAAAGGGAAAAAAAGTTGTGTATGAAATTAATAATTGGATGAATGACAGCCAGCAAGCCACTAGTGAATGTACATTGTCTGATATGTTTAAAAGACTAGCTGATCAAAAGAAAAAGTGATATCCATGGTGATGACACCTTACAGACAGACACTTGCACACTGTGGTGAAAAAATGTATGCACTCAGGTCTCAAGTGAACCATCTTGTGCCTATCGACACAAAGAAAAACCCAGAAAATATGTCAACTAATCCTCGTCATTACAATAATAAGTTATTTTTCCCGTGAAATTAAACAAGACCCATCACCGATGGGGATATCCTCCCGTGATTAATGTAGAAGTCAGGATAACATTACCGCCCCATTTCATTCAATTTCAGTTTTATCAGTTTTATCAGTTGTCTGAAGGTCCTTTATATAACAGAAGACCTTCCAGCAGACATCTTATTACCTTCTGCAAAACTGTTTTGCCCTAATTTGGAAGCATTGCATTAAACTTTGATCCAAATAGTTCTATCATCCTACTTTTATCATAGCATTAGCAGACTGAAATCCTCCATGCTCCACTTCAGATAAATATAGCCTAAGTGTACAAAGGGTACTAAACAGCCAGGAATATGAATATAGTGCTGCACATCTTTAAAGAGTAAAGAACACATATGCCAAATTTCATGACTCAACTCCTTGCGGTTTTGGAGACTATAGTTAAAACCTCACTGATAAGATGGATTGATGGAAGGATGAATGGATGGATCGACGGACAGACGGACGGACGGTATGACAACAATATCCTCCCGCTTGATTTTGCATCAGAGGATAAACAAAAAAAAGCAAAAAACAAGAGAGCTGTTGCATATAGAGCTCTGTTGTCAAATGTTTTACTTGTACAATATGTGATATGTTGGAATGGAATCTAATTTGGCTTTAAGTAAACTGATAGTTAAATTTTAATTTTTTTACAAATGTCAAAAACATAAATAAATAATGGAAATCTGTCTGTAACATTCTGTAGACCTTGGTCTGATGAATACTCATACTAAGTTTCAGCAGAATTTCCCAATAAATAAGGAAGGAGTAGCGACTGATGTTAAACATGAATGTACAGTATTTTTTAAAAAAAATCTCTATTTTAAAAATAAAAACTAAAAAATTGAAAATCTGTCTTGGAGATTTTGTAGACCTTTACCTAAGAAATACTCATACCAAATTTCAGAAGAACTGGCCAACAAAATAAGGGAGGAGATGCTTGTCAGATATCAGAAATTAATCTGCAGGATTGTGTATTGATTTGCCCAATGAATACTTGTAGTAAGATTCAAAAGATTCAGCCAATAAATAAGGGAGAAGTAGTCATTGAAGTTGAAAATAAATATATTGTTTATCTTCAAAATTTCAAAAATTAATTTAAAAAAAGTAAAAATTAAAATAAAAAAATTGTCTGAAGCCTTTTGTAGAGCTTTTGCACATTGAACACTTACCAGTTTCAAAAGCGTCAGCCTAGGAATAAGGGAGAAGTGGGGGTTAAGGGTAAACATCAATGTCCAGTGTTTCTCAAAAATTTTGAAAATTCATAATTAAAATGTAAAAAGTCAAAAGTTGAAACTCCATCTCCCCCTATTTTGTAGAGCCTTACCCAAAGAGTATTTGTGTTTCAGAAATAGCGAATCAAGTAGCAAATTTACCAAAAAGTTGACAGACAACAGATAGGCTTGATCCATCCATTCATCCATTTTGTACCACTTATCTGTATCTGCGCTACAATGGAAGCAGCGTTGTGGTTCTACCCTGGGACTCTCCTTGTACTATCCCTAAGTCTGAGTGCAGATACCCTTCAGAGGAAGTTAACACAGATGGACTAGTAAATTCACCTTCATGCTCAACACTCTATTTTCCACAAAAAAGTGGCAAAGCATCCTGGCAGTCTTCTCCTTCGTGTGACCAAGACCAGGGGTTTTCCCCCCAAAATTGGTCTCTGGGTTGACAACATACATAACTTTGATGGTCCACATGTATAAGGCAGAGAGGCTGTGTTACCTTTCTTGTCACGTGTCTGTACATTTCCTGTTATATCTGGCATTTAATTTTTTTAAAAATTATTTTTTATTATTTTTTTTTATCTCAGTCCTGGTAATTTTCCTGTTAGCAAAATGCCAAAACCTCTTTGGTGGGTGAGAAAATATTTTGTATTTAGGAAAAACCCTGCACAACCCTGGGTGGGGTACTTCAACTCTTCCAAATATGTCAGCAACTCCTCCCCAACCTGGAATGAGCACTTTCTTAATTCATCAATCATGTGTTTTTGGCAGAGATATTACATTTAATATAACACAATAAAAATACTGAATTATGGACCAGAGACTTTGAGAGAAATACTGTCAGTTGCCAGTGCTCCACTCAGCCTCCTGGCAGTTGACTCTTTAGGTGGCACGAATCACCTGGAAGCACAAGTTCAAGAACTAGGGCCGTGCAATTAATTGAAATTTGATTCAATTCCAATTTTGGCTCCAAATGATCACAACACCAGTGTAATCGAGAAAAAAACATTATTATTAAAATGATTTTGTCACATTACGCTCCTATACGCTTAGCCTTGATTTATTCTGCAGCATTTAGTCGTTGCAGGCCTAGAGCGTAACCTACATAAGTGGCCAGCGACATTGCCAGCAGTTGTGCTTGTGCATTTTGTGTTAATTACCGTTAATTATTGAGCAGGAAATCTGTGCCGTAACCTGACCTACACCTCCCGAGAAATATCAAATAACGTCCGTTATGTCCCTACCAAATACAGCCCATGATTAGCGAGGGACGATAAGGAGATGCCCCAACCAAGACTTGCCAATATTAGCATCAACATTTTTAGTAGATGAATCTATGGTATGAATTTGAATATCCTAGGTCACATCGTTCTCCAAGTGTTCACAAGATTTTTAGAAAACTTGACCTCTGACCTTGCCCTTGAGGTCAACATCTCTGAAATTCCAACATCATTCTTGAGTCATTTAATTCACAAAGTCAAAAGTTGGCCGTCTGCCTGCCCGCCTGCCTGGTGACGACAATACCCCATCAGCCTTCTTAGGCTAAGGGGAAAAAAGTATCTATTTGCATTTCTTTGAGTTTGTGTGCAGTTATGCATCTTTATCACAAGAAAGAGGCAAGCTTCTGCTGTGAGGTCAGTCATTTGACTGATCTGAAGCTGTAGGTCGAGGCAGCTTTTTGACGAGCATGGAAGCTGTGACTCACACAGTACTGTAAGCTCAACCAACCGGTCAGGAGGGATAGCCCCTCTATGTCTGACCAAACAAACACATACACTTACACACAAACAGGCTTAGAAAGCCTGGGTTTTGTACAGCCTCTCTATGAAATTAGTTTCCATTAGCTCCACTGTGATTACGAACTTTCCACTGAGACAGCAGCATGGTCACAGTGACGTCAAAGGATGTCCTTGATGAAGAAGCAGCATCAAGTCACCTGTTAAAGAGTTCAACAAGTGTGTGCGTCTGTGTGTGTGTGTGTGTGTGTGTGTGTGTGTGTGTGTTCGTGTGTGTGTAGGGATCAGATAGGAAGGGTGGTGCTAAATTATGTTTAATGAGAGCATTTTACACAAGGGAATGAAGAAAAAAAAAGTCTCAAAATGTGTCACCAACCTCTTGATTTACCACAAAAAAAAAATGCAATCACAGTTTCAAGCAAATCTTGAAAATCACTGTAAGTCAATATAATGTCCTCTGAAGTCATGAGTCCATAGCTGTATGCTTGTGGTGAAAAAAAGAGAAAAATAACAGCACTTACTGCAGAGAGCGATGATGTGGCTGCTGTCTTCGTGGACAAATTTCTTAGTCACTGCTTCCTCCATAATCTGCTTCACCTGCACATAGAAGAGCCAGAGTGTTTCTGTGCCAAGAGTCATTGTCTTGAAGCTTAGCTGTTATCATTGCCTCTCTGTATGGGGAAGGCTGAATACAGATTGTAGTCATATCCATTTTCACAGTTAAGGTAATCTGCATCAGTCTTACATAAAAGATACCACCACAGGAAATAAAACACACACACACACACACAAACTCCAGATGATTGGTACAGTAATGATTACAACTGTTCTCATTGTTTTTCCTTTCTGTCTCATTGCTACTCTTTTAGGATGGCATGTGGAAACTCATGACATCGACACAAAGTCATCACCCACTGACATCTGAGCATCACCCATTCAATTTAGCTAACAGCTGATTTCTGGGGAGTGCAGTGTAGAAAACACCTGAGCAACTGGTACTTTGTACAAATGATAAGAAAATATTTTAATTTTGTGAAACACGAATTGCCATTCCACCCAGAAGGCCGTCAACTGGTGAGTAGATGCTGCAGTGATCACCGCTCTCCATGACATGAAGGTGCTGGACAAAACACACTGAATAAGTGATGGGTTAGAACAGCTGTTATGACCCACCATGTTGAGTTCCAGGTAGCACATGATGGTTGGTCAGACTGATGGTGTGTGCTTTAAATTGGTGCCTGCCTTGGCAAGCTTCACCTGTCCTCCTTTCTGGGTTCCAACCAGATCCCTGAGCCAAATGTCTTGTGTCTACAAGCTGGATTTCAATGGTTGGATTGAGATCTGTCATATATGCTTTATCTAAAGAGCAGTCAGGCCAACTGTAAGGGTGAAAAGGTGTCTGTCTTTTTTACCTGTTTATGTTAGAGAGGCAAGCAACTAAGTACAGTGTAAAAAAAAAAAAAAAGCACACATTGACTTTTGGGGACAATTTTATTAATTAGTGAAATTCTAGATTGTTTTGCCTATTATTTTTCACCATATTTATCCCAATGCTATCTAAACCAATTAATAAATAAATAAAATTTTCACAAAAGTGTACCTTTATATACAGTACATGGACAAAAATACTGGCCCACCTACATGTTACAACTAAAGAGGCTTTTACAGCATCCCATTCTAAATCCATAGGCATTAATATGGAGTTGGGTCCCCTCTTTGCAGCAATAACTGCTTCCACTCTTCTGGGAATGCAAAATGAATGGGCAAAAATGCCCACAGAATTTTTGTCTCTTCATCCAGAGGAGTATTTTTTAGGTTAGATGCTGATGTTGGGCGAGAGAACCAATGTTTGTTGTAGTTTATCCTAAAGGTGTTCAGTGGGGTTGAGGTCAGGGCTCTGTGCAGGCCTGTCAAGTTCTTCCACACCAAAACTTGTCCAACCGTGTCTGTACACTGCTTTGTGCATTCGGGCACAGACATGCTGGAATGGAAAACAGGCTTTCCCAAACTTCCCACAAAGGTAGAAGCATGGAATTGTCTATATGGCTTGGTAAGCTGAAGCATTAAGATTTCCCTTTCCCCCCCAAAAAGAAGAAAAAAAAAACTTTATAGCCGGCAAAATACAGTCAGGCAGGCAGCATTATTCTAGCATTCATCAAACCCAGATTTGTCCATCAGCCTGTCAGACAGAGGAGCATGTTTTGTCACTCCACAGAACGCTCCACTGCTCCAGAGTCCAGTGGCAGAGTGCTTTACACCTCTCCATCAGATGCTTGGCATTGTTCTTGGTGATGTAAGGCTTTCATACAGATGCTCAACCATGAAAATCCACGCAGTGAAACTCCTGGTGCACATCTGCTGATGTTAATGTCTAACTCTGCCTGAACAGCTACTGATTTAGCAGAGTGTTGGTGATTTAAACACAATGCTCCTCAGCATTTGGCAACCCCACTCTGTAACTTTATGTAGTCTGACACTTTGTGTCTGAGATACTGTGGTTCCTAAATGCTTCTACTTTGCAAAATTACCACTGACAGATGATCATAGAATATCTAGGAGGGCAGAAATTACATACACTAACTTGCTGCAACAGTGGCATATTAATACAGTACCATGCTGGATTTCACAAAGCTCCGTAGAATCACCCATTCTTTCACTGACATTTGTAAAGGCAGATTGTTGGTCTGATTTTTAGGTGCAATGATCAAAGTGATATGCTTTTATTTTGAGTTTAAACAAACTTTTCTGAAACAGTCAAAGAGTAGGTTTCTTTAAGGCACACAGAGATAGAGGTGTGTCAGTACATATCCACAAAAGGGTGTTACATTTATTGCCAGCAATCACAGCCAATTTGACAAACTGCACCTTGTTTCCTCTGGACAGACAAATATCAGGTATGTCGTAATACGGCAAATCCAACAATGTCTTTCAGAGTCTCCCATACTGAGCACCAGTAATGTTTTAATGTGTTACATTTCCAAAACACAAAAATAATGTCCCTATGTTACATTTAGAGCAACAGTGAAGATTCAGTGAATAACAGTGAACTGCAAAATCTGGTGGGTATCAGATAAGAATGTTGGGGCTTCCTCAGTCACTCCCACTCACCATGTTCACAAGAACAGCCCATGAGGTTTGGTCATTCTGTAAAGGCAACTTTTTAAAAATAAGTTGCAGATTTTGCATTCTACTTCTTTCTCTCCTATTCTAAATATTAGCCCAGGATACTTCCACAGAATTGCTGACCTCAAATATTCTCTGTTTCCTGTATATGGTATCCTCTTTATACAAACTAAATGCAACAATAGTCACAAACAAACACACACTAGTGGACACAGATAGAGCCACTTAAAATGACTGCTCCCAGCTGGCTGACAACCGGCTGTTTACCGCATTTTAAAATTCTGCAGACCATAAATTATTTGGTGATAGGACATCTATGTAACCCTTTATAAATCACATTTTTAATGTGCTTCTTTATTTATTGTCAGTCTTAAGAAAGTTGGGATAAGCTTCAGGAGGCTCCTGCATCTTAAGCCACACACACGTTTAAATTTCAAATTTACTTTTTGCTTAAAAACATTAGCAGTGCGGTCAAATAACTGTTTCATGCTTTCACGTTCATTAGTCAGCTTGTTCGATGTGCACATCCTCTACTTAATTAGCAACAAGCAAATATTTATATCAGTGTTTTACAGAAAGGTTCAACATTATGATTCTGTTAGAATTAAAGAACCCTGAGCAAATATAAAATGTATGAATATATAGCGAAGCGGGCTGTAATTGAATGCAGTTCCACTATCACTGCTCCTCCTGGTGGATACCCAAGACATTACCACCAGTTTTCCTAAATGCTGCTTAGGGGCGTTCCCACTCGTGGTCGCACTGCCCACGTCACAAGTGGGGGATCTCATTTTGGCCAAGGGTCGGTCATTTTAATTGGCTGTATTTGCAAATATCCCTGTTTGGGATTCCCCACACCCCCACCTCAAGTATTTTTGCCTAGAAAAATCTTCCAATTAATATTCCTGTAACTTATTTTAAGCCTCACTGCTAAAAGTGCAAAATCCTTCATCAAGTCAGAGTTTTGGAGGCTGGACTGATACTGTTGTAGTACTCAGGCATAAACATTGCCAGCCTCCATTACATTAATAATGACAGTAGATTTAAAGTTCAACACTGTAATGTGTGCTTGAAGGGACGATTTAGAGCTAATTTTCTTTTACTTTGTTAAAAATCAAGAAACTGGCATCATTTCACCCCAGAATGTGAAGACAGCTTAGCAGCTGCTACCAACTTTTTTGTAATTAGTTATTAGTATGGAAACCAAAGTTTTTCTACTGAGCATCAAGGACCCTATTACCAAAAATATAAATATAAGAATTTGTGAAGTCTCCCCTGCACATTGTGACATGTACTAATAACAGCTCTGACAATCTCGCCCAAACATCCGCACTGCCGACTTCCAATTAATATCTTGGCATCCTGGAAACATTCAAATGAGTCTTTCTGCAGCTATCTATTGTGTCTCTGGGGAGGAGAGCCTGAGTGAGTTCAACAACACTGAGTCAGTATGGCATTTGCTTGTCCAAGTTCGCTCTCTCTGTAGAATTAATTGCAGTCAGTAATTAATCCGGGACATGTCTGACACCTCCGCCTGGTTCGGGCCTAATTGATAAACAGGATGGATTTAATTGCTTGTGTGGCTGAGTTATAATAAAGCTCTCACTACAATATCACTCTGTCACTTAAAAGTTTTTTCCCTGTATTGTGCAGGTGTGGGAGGTTGTAAAGATAGAGTTAGGCTCAGCCTTGTTCAGCTTTGCTAATTAAAGTTTTTAGGAAGGGAGGGGCTAAATTGCTCATTTTGTAGAGCCAAAAAAATATGCAGCTGCTGACAAACACATCCATGTTCTCATCAGAAGCTCTGGTGTCCACTATGGACGTTCACGGCAACTAATTTCCAAGTTGATTAAATAGACTGAGTATAATTTAAGAAAGTTAAACTTTGTCCATGCAAATATTGTGTATTTAAGAGCCAGTGATATATATATATATTCCTTAAATAAAAGAAATCATATCTGAGTGGTACTGCTAGTTTATTAGCTTGCTAGAGTCTCACACCCATTTTGCTGCCTGTTTCACACTGAGAGAGTCAGCAGCCAGTTGCCAGCCGGTTGGGGAAAACACATTTTTCACCTGTTAATCTTTGAAAACTGCTGTGCAAAGTCAGGTTTTGGCTAACACAGAGATAGTTCATTAAGTGACATGGTTACCATTTAGTCTGTTAGTAAAACAATTAACAAGAGATGATGCCTGGCTACAGCATTGTTTGTTTGTGTGCTGAAATTCTCAAAAGAATAAACTATCCAGTGAAGCCTGGCCCATTTACATTTTGAGATCAAATAATGTGATTAGAACTCCAAGAAATGATCCCTTCTTTATGTAAATGGGAAGAAAGGGACCCACTGGTGATATTTATTTATCCAAATAATGGATGAGATGAGTAGAAAGTATTCTTAAAGTCCATTGGGGTTAAATTTTACTTGTTGAGGTACAGATCATTTCTGTGTTTCAGTAAAAAGACAAAACATTGTTACTAACTGCTGGAAAGAGAAGCAGACACCAGACCCTGGTGTCACATGCTTCATTTGGTTAACCATTCACCTTGGTCCATTACAGGCTTAACTGCATCACACAGCAACTGTGACTTGATAGTTAAGATCATTTTTAGTTTGCCTGGGAAAACATAAAAAATAAACATGATCACTCATGGAAATATTAGCATAAAATAAAGATGCTAATGTTTACTATGTATGAATGTATTACCCATTAAAACTGAAATCGGGTACAGTGATTTGAAGCTAAAAAAGAATGATGAGTAAACTATGTGTGTGCGTGGTGGTGGTGGTGGTGGGGGGGGGCTCTACTTCTTTGGCTCTAGCTGTCGTTCTACCTCAGTACTGCTGGGCTATTTTAAATGATCTACAGGTTCATTCTCTTTCCTGCATACTGACCACAATTTCTCGCAAAGCAAAAATATGTAAAAGGAAAGGAAAGGAAAGGAAAGGAAAGGAAAGGAAAGGAAAGGAAAGGAAAGGAAAGGAAAGGAAAGGAGCAGGGGTAAAAAGAGAGGAAGCAATTTATTCTAAAAATAAAACTGCCTAAAAACAGAGTCTGTTATGTTATTGCCCTTACGGTCCAGATGGACAAATGCCAGTAGCCCACAGATCTAGTCAAACCATTCTTGTCCCCAGCCTAACAGTCAGTCATACATGCCAGAAGGAAAAATAAGGAAATGCCGTGGCATTTGAAGGCTAGAGTGGCAAACACTGAGTCATCTGTTAACACATATTCTAAATATTACAGTTCTGTCATTATATCAATATAAACAGTACCTTTGACTGACCTAATGTCAATCTACCAAACATCACTCAATTTTAAATGATTCATTATTAATTGCTCTTGGGTGAACGTCCAATCAATATGGCAAAAGATCAAATTAATTAAACCTTGACTACAAGGATTAATTAATGGAACATGTACACAGAAATAGGCACAGATCCCGTGTCTGGTGGGCAGAATGACCTGAGAGTGATTTCAGGTTAGGGTGAACTCTCTGTTTCTCATTCAGTCTCACAGATGTGCAAGTAGATCCGTATATATTTACACAGAGAACAACTCCACTCAGTAAATCTGAGTAAAGTAACAGAGCAGCCTGTCAGAGGGGGACTGATACTTCACCTGGATGTGACTGACTGTGAGACAGAAATGAGAATTAGCAAGTTTAATTAGTTCCAGCTGCTGGGGATTACACAGAGTTTCTAAATGTGGATGCTCCTAAGCATGTAATTCATATATTAAAAATTGGATTATGCCAATAGTCACACCCTGGATAACACAAGTTGTTAGCCAGGGTATGCTCGTTGGCTAACAACCTACAATGGACTCACCAACCAAGGGGGGTAGCAGGTTTAAATAAATAAATAAAGTTCAAGTTTGTAGGCAGCTCAAAATCAAATTCTGTTTGAAGGTTGTCATCTGATAAAACTATGAGCAGACATACACAAGACTGCCTTGCACTATTGTGTTACTCTCTAGTATGTCCTGTATGTAGTATCTTGAACATCTACGGGGAGCATTTAGGTCTGATTATCAGAATATGACCTGGATGTGATGAAGCAGCCAATATATGTTAGGTAGCTAAGCTACAGTCAGCTGGCTAGCCACCACCATGTTGGCTAGCAGAAAGCAAATGTTATACATACAATTTCCTTTGCGCCATTACATGAACTGTTTTTATAGTGGCTAAAATCAGTATTGGCATTATAAAGTTAATATCATGAATCACATTAACTGGTGAAAAAAAATTGGCAATCTAGCGACTTGTATGTCTGCTTGAGCCTGTGCCATATTATACTATCCACAATAATACTAGCACTATTTTTTATGTCATGAAAAAATGCAATATCACAATATCAATGATATAGCAATGCCATGCATTTACGTTCCCTAGTGCACACAAGCCCAGACATATCTGAGAGCATAAGCAGCATGACAGCCTCCAATGACAATTTAGCACCTCAGAGGAGAGCAACCTCCAACAAAGCACAATACTTCGCAAGTAGGCAAGAGAATGGTTACCGCTAACACACAGCGTGCTAATATAATCATTAGTTAGTATATTTATTTTAACTCTGGGAGCACTTTTGGTGGTGCTGTTTATTTCTAATGTGCCAGCTGCAGATTAGAGCTCTGAAACTTTAAACTAGATACATTTAAAAATTAAATGTTAATGTCCCATAGCCTCATAAAAGACATGATTTGCTAGCTTGTCACCAGATTAAAGTGAAATTATTGATTGAATAGCTTTTCTAGGTGATAAATACCCTCTACATGTGACTCCTCAATTTTCTACTGCGTGTAAAAGAGTCATAGCAACATTAGAACCAAGAATAAACATTATACAAATATCAACATGCAAATTCCCATGAGAATGTGACACAGTTTACGCTGCTGTAACTTTACAGCTGACTGTGGTTTAAGTAAGATACAGCTCAACAAGTTGCATACATAAAATATATTCCTGATGATGGTTGATGAGAATTCAGTAGATAAAACTTATCAGTTGTGTAAATCCTGACTTCCTTGCTTGCCCAATTGGGCAACTGTGGTTAAAATAGATGTGTGTTAGCATCCAGAGGTCACTCAACTCCCTTGATAATTTGCGCACAGAAAAATTAGTGGTACCAGCCACAGAGTTTCTTGTATTTATTTACACTGCTCAAAAAAATAAAGGGAACAATTAAACAACACAATATAACTCCAACTAAGTCAAACTTCTGTGAAATCAAACTGTCCACTTAGGAAGCAACACTGATTGACAATCAATTTCACATGCTGTTGTGCAAATGGAATAGACAACAGGTGGAAATTATTGGCAATTAACAAGACACACTCAATAAAAGAGTGGTTCTGCAGGTGGGGACCACAGACCACTTCTCAGTACCTATGCTTTCTGGCTGATGTTTTGGTCACTTTTGAATGTTGGTGGTGCTTTCACACTCGTGGTAGCATGAGACGGACTCTACAACCCACACAAGTGGCTCAGGTAGTGCAGCTCATCCAGGATGGCACATCAATGCGAGCTGTGGCAAGAAGGTTTGCTGTGTCTGTCAGCGTAGTGTCCAGAGGCTGGAGGCGCTACCAGGAGACAGGCCAGTACACCAGGAGACGTGGAGGAGGCCGTAGGAGGGCAACAACCCAGCAGCAGGACTGCTACCTCCGCCTTTGTGCAAGGAGGAACAGGAGGAGCACTGCCAGAGCCCTGCAAAATGACCTCCAGCAGGCCACAAATGTGCATGTGTCTGCACAAACGGTTAGAAACCCACTCCATGAGGATGGTATGAGGGCCCGACGTCCACAGATGGGGGTTGTGCTCAGAGCCCAACACCGTGCAGGACGCTTGGCATTTGCCAGAGAACAGCAAGATTGGCAAATTCGCCATTGGCGCCCTGTGCTCTTCACAGATGAAAGCAGGTTCACACTGAGCACATGTGACAGACGTGACAGAGTCTGGAGACGCCGTGGAGAGCGATCTGTTGCCTGCAACTTCCTTCAGCATGACTAGTTTGGCAGTGGGTCAGTAATGGTGTGGGGTGGCATTTCTTTGGAGGGCCGCACAGCCCTCCATGTGCTCGCCAGAGGTAGCATGACTGCCATTAGGTACCAAGATGAGATCCTCAGACCCCTTGTGAGACCATATGCTGGTGCGGTTGGCCCTGGGTTCCTCCTAATGCAGGACAATGCTAGACCTCATGTGGCTGGAGTGTGTCAGCAGTTCCTGCAAGATGAAGGCATTGAAGCTATGGACTGGCCCGCCCGTTCCCCAGACCTGAATCCGATTGAGCACATCTGGGACATCATGTCTCGCTCCATCCACCAACGTCACGTTGCACCACAGACTGTCCAGGAGTTGGCGGATGCTTTAGTCCAGGTCTGGGAGGAGATCCCTCAGGAGACCATCCGCCACCTCATCAGGAGCATGCCCAGGCATTCTAGGGAGGTCATACAGGCACGTGGAGGCCACACACAATACTGAGCCTCATTTTGACTTGTTTTAAGGACATTACATCAAAGTTGTGTCAGCCTGTAGTGTGTTTTTCCACTTTAATTTTGTGTGTGACTCCAAATCCAGGCCTCCATTGGTTAATAAATTTGATTTCCATTGATGATTTTTGTGTGATTTTGTTGTCAGCACATTCAACTTTGTACAGAACAAAGTATTCAATGAGAATATTTCATTCATTCAGATCTAGGATGTGTTATTTGAGTGTTCCCTTTATTTTTTTTGAGCAGTGTATATTAGATGACCTTCATTAAACCTTATCCACTATTAATAAGCTTCTAAATTGAGTTCCAGGAACAACACTGAAAACATGCTCCCTGTGTGTGTTTTTGTTGGTTTTTTTAAACAGCTGAGGGGAGCTGGTTTGTTCTGAAACACTTCTAAGAATCTTGAAGCTAATGCTTTCTGGGAGAAATGGAAAAAAGATCCCATTAGCTACTTGTCTGTTACATAAGGAGACATTTCATTTTCCCTGTATATCGTGTTCATGATCATCAAACAACAGATCTTCAACAGTTTGTTCTTGCTCACCAAAAAATGAGAACCATTTTCATGCACTCTACAAAATGGAAAATACAGCAAATAAAAGAACTGTCCAGCAGACTGTTTGCTGTTCATCTAGGCCAGTACTCAGTTTATGATTAAGGGAGATTACAGTCAGGGCAGAAAATTGAACTTGCTCAGTTGCCTGAGGTGAGTGATATAATCTGAGAACTATCCTCTTTGGTTTGTAATAAACAAAAAAAAATGATAACACAACATTAAAGCATTGGTTTACTGTGCCACCTGACTAACATCAGTGCCCCACATTACTTTAGCATAAGGTGACAGCGTGTTAGTTAGCTAGCCAAGAATTCAGAATTAATTTTTTTTTTCAGCTCGCGTCTCTGTAATTAGCGTAAAGCATGGTGTTCTTATCTGACAGGTAAGCCACACAGGCGTGGGTACACACTTTTAGATACAAGCTGCATCATTTGTTTTCTAGTCTGTCTCATTAATGGCTCTGCTCAGCCACACAGGTGTTTTCACTTACTGCTGATTAGACCTCTGTCTAAGAGTGGAACACGGGCAGCGCTGTAATGGGAATTACTCATGACTTTAACAGGAGTAATTAACTTGGATGGATGCTAAAACCCAAGCAGCAAAGTGGAATTTTGCCATTGTGAGTTTTTAATAATTGCAAGTTTTTCCTAGTGAAGAAAAAGGACAAAGGTAGAATCTTTCCTGCCCTGACAGGTGTAACAAGGCTAATGGGTACAAATGTCAATCAATGATGGTCTGTACATACCCAGACCATCCAGAGAGCAGATCTAACAGGCCAAAGAATTTGAGTCACTTTTGTGAGTTTGCTAAAGATATTGAACACGTGACTTTAAAAACAGAGCATTGCCAAAAATTAGAGCCACATTAGTATAGTGTTAAATACAGAAAACAAAGTTAACTGCTTTAGGCATGCATGATGGGTCAGTGCTGTTCGTGTTTTCCCCTCTCTCCTTCCTTTTTTATTCATTTCTGTGCAATACAGCAGTCTTGGAATACAAGTGACACTGACGTTATCTAATGCAAAGTGGATGTTCACTATGATGGCTTAAATACCAGCAGGTTTCAAGTCTATTAATTTTTTCTAAAGAAATAAAATGAATGGAAATGAGTGGCATGAGCTGGCAGAAAGCTTACTCTCTTTGGTTTGTTTTTAAATAAAGAAGTTAGCATAAAGAAGTTAGCATGTTTCCATTCTTAAGAATGTTTGTTAGGCCACAGCAGAGACACAATCACTAATGAGGTAATAACTGATGCCCTAGTAAAATGGGTGGAGGAAGAAGGCCTCAGTGATGGTGAGATGAGAGAAAATTAAAGGATGACTTCATTTGTCCTTACTCATCTATAATGCATTGTTGACCTGATGCTGCTTTTCACAGATACTATAATCCTCAAATAATTATTTCCTGAAAGAGCTACATCCTGTATAAAAATCATTTTCTCAACTATTCCCATCAAGAAAATGTAGAGGGAATTACCATTTAACCTTACGAGTGTGAAATATCAAGTGGATATCAATATAGTTTTTAAGAGCTACTCTGGCCTTTGAAGCTCTTGGAGCAGCAGCCATAAAATAAGATTGGTGCAGGAGGAAATTATTTGGTCCTGGTGAAAGTGTCAGTCTGAGGGAAAGTTAGCCAACACTGCTTTATAATGCTACAATATTTCTTCAGGGAAGACACAGTTTAATGTTGTTTTGCTCTGAGTTGCAATACTGCGACCAAGGCTACTCACTGAAGTAAATAAAGAAAATGGAAGCTACTGCCATTGGCTTCCACCACTATGGTCAGATTATTGATTTTGACCGTATCACAATTTCCTGATCTTGAAGTTAACTGGAAGATGAAGAACATTATGTCCCATTAATCCCATTATCTCCTCATTTGTGCTTACTCGGTGACATAACCTCAACTGATCTTCCATCCAAAAAGCTAAACCCACACTCACAGCTATAGTCATTGCCCAGAAAAGAATATTTATTAACTGGAAAGATAAAATAAATTTAAAAAATCACTTAATATTAACCACTGGTTGAATCTCCTGAATGAACACATATCAGTGGAAAAAGACAGAAAAAACAGAACTACACACTTTATTGAAATTTGATCTTGATTCATTAACTCATTAACTATAACTCTAGAATCCTGATTTTGCCTGTCAGCAAATACCATGGTAATTTTACTATCTAAGCATATTATTACTACTGACTAGATTTATTTAAGTGTATGATCAACATTTTCGCCATTGGTATTGTTGATACAAATTGACAATTTTATATTAACTGCTCTAATCAGTGTTACAGCTTCAGGATCCTCCTCAGCATTTTTCCTTTCAGGTAGCAACTGATCACTTCAGGGGCTACAGCATGAATTAAGTGGGTTTTCTATTACTTTTGATCCTGGGGGTGGGCCCCAAGCCCCGGGGGAACAAATCATGCTGTACCCATTGCCCTCCTGGCACCTCTCCTCCCCAGCCCTCTCAGGGGCTGAACGTACCCTTCCAGGCTCGTAAATCTGGATGGACGGTGGTGGGGCCTGTTGGTGGTGTGCCGCTTTGGTTTGCATGGCCTTCCTAGAGGCTGTGGGGAGGTTGGAATGGGTTGACCATGGTTGTTTTTGCCCAAAATGAGCTGGTCTTTATACAGTTTGCATGCATGGGGCCCAACCGTGTGTCTGGCATGCATGACCTCGTTCCCTCTCTTGCTCCTCCATTGCTCCATCTCTACGGTCGTTTGCTTTCATCTCATCACACCATCACACATAAGTTTATTCAACTAAACTCAACTTTACTTATAAAGCACTTTAAAATTAATGCCATTGGCCAAATTGCTGTACACAAGTAAGAACAAACAGGTTTAAAATACATATAAAAACAAACAAAAAGTAAAAGATAACAAAACAAACAAACAAACAAAAAAAAATCACAGAAGACAGTGGTTAGAGCAATACAGTAAGAGCCAAAAATAAATAAATAAAATAAAACCATAGTTTAAACAATAACTAATAAGAGCCAACATCTCATATTCAGTTAAAAGCCAAAGAGAAGAAATGTGTTTTAGGATAGGAGTTAAAAGCAACGAGGGAGTCAGTCTGCCTGATGTGCAAAGGGAGATCATTCCACAGTTTTGGACCAGCAACCGAAAAAGTGTGGTCAGCTCTCATCTTCCTTTTTGTCTTTGGCCAACGGTGACTGATCATCTGACCTGAGTGAGCGTGAAGGGGCATACAGGTGGAGCAGGTCAGACAGATCCAATGGGGCAAGGCCATGAAGACATTTAAAAAACAAAAGAATTTTAAAATCAATCCTAAAATGAACTGGGATGTAATGTGCTCATATTTTTTTGACACCAACTAAAAGTGGAGCAGCAGCATTTTGTACCATCTGTAGTTGGGTAAGTGGTGCAGGGTTCAGCCCAACATAAAGTGCATTGCAGTAGTCTAAATGAGTTGTGATACAAGCATGGATTAAAATCTCAAAGTGACGCAGAGAAAGGAATGGCTTCACCTTGGCCAGTTGTCTTAGTTGATAAAAGCTGGACTTGACTACTGACTTAGGCTACGTTCACACTGCAGCCTGAAGTGACCCAAATCCGATTTTTTTGCCCTTATGCGACCTGTATCTGATCTTTTCACGACAGTCTGAACAACAATGAAGGTATAACGTTTTTTATGTAAGGGAAATCTAAAATATCTCCCCATCTTAAACTAAAGTCTGTGTCTTTCGTAAAAATGATGGAAAATAGAATGTGTTATTTGAATACTGCATCTGTAATATGATTTTTTTTTTTAAATTTATTTAATTTGTCTTTTTTATGTAAACTGACCCCAGGAGGAATAGCTGATGCAGCATGCTGCTAACGCTAATGGGGATCTCAATAAACAAACTATAAACACAGATCCGATTTTTACAAATGCGACCCAGGCCACTTGGATATGTCGTCCTAAATCCGATACGCATCTGATCTTTTCAAATGTGACCTGCGTCGTACGTCCATGTCGCATTCATCTGACCTGTACGTCATTGACACTCGACAAACGTCACTATTCTGCATCCTGATCCATGTTTACTTCTGCGAACACTAAGCACGCTCACTACGTGTGACGTTATTGCGTCCTCTACTGCGCATGCGGGACACTTTAAAGTTGTTTGCGGTTCAGACCGGAGATCACATACAATTCGCATATATTTGGAAATGTGAATGACCACTTAGGGGAGAAAAAAAAATAAATAAATTGGATTTCACAAAAAAATCAGATTTGAGCATTGAGCCTACGGTGTGAACGTAGCCTTAATCTGTGCATCAAGTTTGAGATCACTGTTCAGTTTTACACCCAGGTTTGTTGCTGTCTGTGTCAGATGTTGTCTCAAAGGACCCAGATCAACATTAATTTTGGAGGTGTCACTCGGCCCAAACAACATGGCCTCAGTCTTTCATTCGTTCAGGTGCAAAAAGTTTGTGGACAACCATGCCTTGATATTTCCAATGACTCTGAAAGATACAGAAGATGCATTTTGCTGCTTCAGTGGCACATAAATTTGACTGGTATCAGCATAGAAGTATAATACGATGTCATGTAAGAATTTATCCCATTGAAAGTAGGTACAGACAGAAGTGAAGAGGGCTAAGTGTAGAGCCTCGAGGCACCCGACATGTAAGGGGCGCAGCACAAGATTCAGCAGCCCCAATACAGACACAAAAACTTCTCTCTGATAGGTAGGATCTGAACCAATCTAAAACAACACCCTTAATACCCACCGAGTTTACCAGGAGACAGGAGGATCTGATGGTGCAAAGTTAAGAAGAGTCTAAGCCAGGTTTTTTAATAAGTGAGGTCACTACTGCATTCTTAAAGCTGGCAGACACCGTACCATTAGCTAAGCTACCATTAGCTAAGCTATCATTAATAATATTAAGCACGTATGGTGCCAAAATGGAAGGGACATCTTTTTAAAAAAAAAAAAAAAAAAAAAAAAGGTGGAATGGGGTAATTTGGAGACCCAGCAGGCTTCATATGACCAATGATATCTCTCAAAGATGGCAAACTGACAGTTCAATTCAATTCAGTTCAATTCAATTTTATTTATATAGTGCCAAATCACAACAGTCGCCTCAAGGCACTTTATGTTGTAAGGTAAAGACAATACAATCAAAATGATCCCCAATGAGCAAGCACTTGGCGAGAGTGGGAAGGAAAAACTCCCTTTTAACAGGAAGAAACCTGCAGCAGAACCAGGCTCAGGGTGGGGCAGTCATCTGCCGTGATGGGTTGGGGCTGAGGGGAGAGAGACAGGACAAAAGTCATGCTGTGGAAGAGAGACAGAGATTAATAATAACTAATGATTAAATACAGAGTACTGTATAAACACAGAAAGAGTAAAAAAAATACTCAGTGCATCATGGGAACCCACCAGTAGCCTAGGCCTATAGCAGCATAAGATCATTTAAGATCAGATGAGGCCTGATTATTCAAGACCTTGTATGTGAGAAGAAGAATTTTAAATTCTATTCTGAATTTAACAGGGAGCCAATGAAGAGAAGTCAACATGCCAGTGTGCATGCCTCTGGCTCAGCACACTGGTGTCCATTACGGCTTGGTCTTCTTTGTAGGTTGTGGGCTCCTGTCTCCCCTCTGTGTGTTGGTGTTTGGGCTCTGGTGATTCTGGTGGCCTTGATGGGAGTTGGGGTATCTTGATGGCATGGACCACCACAGTGCCTGTTATTGCTCCTGCTTGTTATTCTGTCCTTGCTTGAGTGTTTAGTTTCTGGATTTCATTGTGGTCCATTTTGCATCTTTATAGGTAGATAGCTGTTAGGGGTATTGGGGGTGGGATGTCAGTGAGGACCGCACCCACTCGTTCACTTACAGGATTGGGACACCTGAAATATCTTGGGCTGTTTTTCTTCCTGAAGCCCAAAAAAAACAGTCCAAGATATCTTCAGCCTAAGATTACGAATCCAATAGAAATGTGCACTGCTAGCACAAAGCACTACTAAAAATTTAGACCTAATAAGCTACTGTTGGCAACACATTTGGAAGGCCATCAATCAGCTGGCTCATCATCTCAAGGCCTGACCAGTCTCTAGGCCTGAGTGAATGGGGCTTTAGCAATTGATTTCCCAGTAGCTGCCAGCAACCACTTGCAACTGGTCTAAGAATACACATACTTCCCTCATGACCAGTGGTTGACTAGTCTTGTGTAACTGAGGTCTACCTGGTTGTGAAACTGTGAAGACTGCAACACAAACTGGAAATGTAGACCAATGACCTTCAAAGTAAAACTTGTGCCTTTTGAAACATGTTGGTTTCAGCAGTAAGGCAAGGTTAGTGTTTGCAGAGAGGTCTTCGATGCAAACTACAGGCACCACAGCAATCTGCTAGGAGGTTTTATGGTGCAGCACACAACCACTTGCCAGTCAGGAAATACATATTTTTTTCCCTAGCAACCAGAGGAAGCAAACAAAACATAAGAAAACTCAAGGCCTTGCCCACTATAAAATAGTGCCACCTTCCTAGTTTACTATGTTGATTAACTGGTGTGTTAGTTCTTAGAGTATGCATTTAACCTTATTTCTCTGGCATGCATGACCCCACCCCCTCTCTTGCTCCTCCGTTGCTCCACCTCTCTCCAGTCATTTGCTTTAATCTCACCCTGGTGACTGGACCTGATCGTGGATGTGTGCTAGTTTTTATAGTTCAGGGGTAGGCAACTCTGGGCCTTGAGGGCTGGTGTCCTGCAGGTTTTAGATGTGTCCCTGATCCACCTGAATCAAATGGCTGAATTACCTCCTCCTTCTATATGTGATTCAGGTGTGTTGGATCAGGAACACATCTAAAACCTGCAGGACACCAGCCCTCGAGGCCTGGAGTTGCCCACCCCTGTTATAGTTTAATGTTTTTTCTCTTCTAAAGAGAGCCTTCATTTCCATAATAGGACAGCAAACAATATCCAACATCTGGATAGCTGTTACACTGAAACACACAGAAACTTTGTGGCTGATTACAGCATTTAATCCTCCCTGTCATCAGTTAACCTTGCGCAGATCCAAATACTTGGCTCAAACCTGAGCTGAATCAAGTATCGTCCACTGCTGCAGCAGTAAAGCAGAACATTCTACAACTACTTTCAAATGATTATCGTTGAAGTGCACCAAGCAGTCTTTTCTATGCAGTCAATGTGCTCTCTTCAGTCACATATTCTGATTGCTGTCTGACTGGCTAAGACAGTGCCATAAAAGCTTTTTAGTGTTTGGTTTTTTTTTGGTAAAATTAATGTCCTCTAATTAATGTCTTTTCTAATTTGCGGAGACACAAAAAAAAGCATTCGTCTACAAGAGGAATTAGCTGGTTCTGTAACCACCAGAATACCTCTGTACATATCACAAAAGCACAAGGATTCCTAAGGAAAAACAGTGACTACAGAAAGGCACTTTTTGACTCAGTATAAGAGACCACCTGACAGGGCTGCCTCATTGCTGCGATATTAATCGCCAACTGATGCAATTTAACTTCTTAGGGAGCTGCACAGGCTTTCAGTTGCCAAGCAATACTGAGAGAACCCAGTGCCACTTAAAGAGACAGGGCGCTTTAAACCAGGAGCCAGTCAGCTCTGTTCAAACCAGGCTTTCTCAGCACAGCTGACTTTGCTTTAAAATGTTCTATGACACTGACTAGCATGGCATGGATGAACTGTATGATAATCACTTTTACACCAGACACAGAGAATGTAACAACTGTCTGCTATCTGAACAAACTGGGCAAAGTAGATGAATATTTGGAAAGCAAAAGACAGATCAATATGTTCTTAAGCAACAGCATCTCCCTATGTGAGGGCACATTAATCTTAGTCTAAAACTAAAAGAGCTACATCATTATATGACAACAAGCAGATTGCCCAATATTGCATCTTCAGCAAAGCTGTAATTTTTTAAAACAGAAATACAGAAAAAAATCACATCACATGAAAACAAACCTGTAAAGAGAATTTAATATAATTATTTCAAAAGTCAAAAACAAAACATTCTGCTGAGGCACCAGGGCTTCCTTTAAATGTTAACAGGAAGGATGCATTAACAATTGATGCTACTGCAGCACAAGTCAATGATTGCAGGTGTATTTGAAGATGCAGCTCGGAGTATCAACACACAGCTTTCAATGGCTCAGTCACCCAAGACTTCAGCAGCAACATTCCTTCCTTTTCCCCCGTGGTTTATGTTAAGTGGACACAGACCCCACTGCCTGCAGATATCCTGAGAACTGGAGCTGTTTTGAGCCTGAGGCAATGCTATGACTCAATTATTTAAGACTCAAACCTGTGGGTGACTGTGGAATAGCTGGAGGAGAACAGAAGTGTTTAGCCTTGATTATTCAAGGTAAGCCTTTGCACTGAAGTAGGCACTTCAGATTGTACGGGAAAATGTTCCAGAATTGGACATTAGAGACGCCCCCGTATGTTGTCCTCTTAACTTAGAAACAAAAGACGGCATTGGTTGGGCACAATAACAAATCAGTATTGGTATCCATCTTTGCTGGTCAGGCTCTAACAATAAAAAAAAACTGGTTTAAAATGGGTCAGTTGATGTTTAATGTTAACATTTTTACTAACAGCCCAGAATTCTGAAACTGGTGCATCCTGACTGCACATGAAGAGTCAATAGCACAGTATTTTAAGCTGCTTTAATTTCTCTTACTTGGAAGTCCAAGAGCCATCATTCAAAATGTCCAAAAGATCTGGAGCTAGAATGAAACAGAAAGAACTACAGGAACAATAATTATTATATTAGGTCTCTGCCTTGGCTGAGCCTTTGCTCATTCATATATATAGAATCAAAATACAACGTACATGCTGCCAGCAGGGCGTCTGCCTTTTAGCACCTTTTGTCAGTTATAAAAGGGATATAAAAATTGTGAAGTTTTCAAGCAACATAGTGACTCCAAATATCTAACTCTCAGGTGCATCCGTGAAAAAAAAGGCAAAACTGTCTGAGATTTTAAGAGGAAGAGAGACTGAACACAGGAGTCAAACTAAAAGTGAAGTTCTTTTTGGGTTTTTTTTTTTTAAAGTAAAGGTGTTTCTATTTTCTGTTTTCATCTTCTTTTAGAGGATGGCAGCAGTGATGTCAATTCACCAAATCACAACCTTTGGTAAATGAACCTAATCATTCAAAACCAAACATGAAATCTTGACTACATCAAGTCATTTGTGTGCCTAAAGTGAAGCAGTGACGGAGGGGTAATGAGGTACTGTTTGATGAATGGAATACTTTAATTCAGAGAACAATGATTAGGTAATCCCCCCACCACCACCACCACTTCTCCTCTCTGACTATCAGATTTTTGGCTTGATATTTTTAGCCTGACCTTTATTCTCCATTATAATGATGGGCACATCATGTTCAGACTAAGGTACAAGCAGTGAGCCACACCTTGCCACATCCAGCCTCCTAAGAGGCTGGTTTTGGTTTCCACTGACATTTCATCTGCAGGAAAATATCTCTAGTTGTAGCTTTCAGCATGAAGATTACAACAGGAGTGGGTAGAGAGGTTAAAGGGGTAATGATTTATTCCTCACTGGGGAGATGCGAGACATTCATCATCAGGAAGAAAAAAAAAGCCTGTAGCACTGTGTGCATTGTGGACGTTAGCGCTGCTGGTAGATGCTGGTAGATCACTTAAAACATGAGGTTTTGCTCCAGCAGGGCTAGTTTGTTAACGGATGCAGATACAGTTATGCATGTCATCATGCAGAATCAATAACAGTGTAACAAAGCAGAGGGTTCTTCCTCCCCACCTTCGCCAAGTGCTTGCTCATAAGTAACTCAGTTTATTTGGTCTTTCTCAAATATTATCTGAGTCTATAAAAATGTATTCTAATTTACACACACACACACACATTATATATATATATATATATATATATATATATATATATATATATATATAAAATTAGTGTTTGCGTGTGCGCGCCTTTCATCTGTACTATAAAGTGTATTTACTGCTAAATATTGTTTTGCCCACAGACATGCTATCGGGAAAATATTAAAATATGATGCAGCTCCGTATGATAATTAATAGGCTATAATTTAATAGCAATAAACACAAACTAAGATATTTATTTTTTTAATGGGAACAGTGCAATTAGCTAGGTCCATTTATTTAACAGTCTGGCAACTTCAACTTATGACGCGGACAATTCAGTCCCACAAATCATGAACACTGTAACCTTCCAGGCTAAAAATGAAACGACTAAACGCTTCAAAAGCCTCTGTCTTGATTTTTAAAGCCAATAATGTCATAAAATAACACAGTACTAATGTGCGGCTCTGAAGGCCGTCACACGTGAGTGCCTACCTCTCGTTTGACGTTCCATAATAATTTTTCCTTGTATTCTTCCTCCGTGCAGCCCTCCATGTCCGTGTGTGTGTCCGACCGCGGTGTGCTCGACAACAGGTCTTATCTCCCCGTCACGCTCGGTGCGCTCTCCTCGGCCTTTCCGAACCGCTCTCCTTTTTACTTCTTGTTTCCTTCTTCCTTGCTTCAGCAGGACTCTGACGCAGCCGAGCAGCTTGACAGCGACGTCAGAGGATCCGCCTTCCTCACTTTCCTGATCAATGGAAGAGGAAAAAAGGAGGAAAAGAAAATCACTGGCGCTCACAGCATCCAGCACCGCCTCAACCTGCAGCCTCTCAGCATCCGACACACCAACCTGTAGAGCCTCAAGTTATTTATAGCAGATTCTGTGAAACGTGTGAAAATGCTGGGAAAACGGGTTGGCTTAGTCTGCTTCTATATCCCTCCAGTTAATATTTTTCATGAGCAGACACCTCTTCACATCATTCTTCCGGGACTCCAGTGCAGGAAACATGGAATGAACTCATTAGCTGCAGTGTGCGTTATGTCTTTTTTCATAGAAGCGCCAACAGTTGGACAGAAGAAGAGACAGTGAGTGAATAGGAAGGATCGTAAAGCACACGTGGACACTTTAATCGTCTCTGATGCCAGGTTGGCCTGCTGCAACATAAATGACGTCACAGCAACGTGACGCATAGTAATCTCTTGTGGAGACCCCATCATTAAACTTCCTGCTTGTGCCTCCATGTGGGCTGAGGGTGCACCTGCAACCAGGATTATGTAACTGAGCATTTCCCATTCATGGCAAATATTTTACACTTTACATTAATTTGGCAGTTACAGGTAACATCACATAAAATCCACATGTTGCATATAAGTGAAGCTAAAGGATGTGAGAGAGGACAAGTTTGTGCTTTTTACAACATGGACTGTGTCCATCCAGTTAATTTTAGGAAAAATGACAGCATAAAAACAGTGCCTTTAAATCCTTACCTTTTCCATTTCATGCTGATTCTCATTCAGCCTGAACTGTCAGTGCTACTTTGACTGCACTGAGAGCTGAGCAGACACTGATGTAGTTGTGTGGGTGTGTACACATGTGTGCACCTTCACAAAAAAGCTGCTATTAGTAACAGCCTTGAATCTTGCTTCTTTTTCATCCATGCTACGTGACTGTTAGTAAGGTGGTGGAGTGGGTCCTCCATTCATGTCAGGGCTAAGAGTTTGTCATCGCTAGCTTCTTCTACCAGCTCCTGCTAACATGACTTGTACTGACACAAAAGAGAAACAGTATTATGTGGAATCAGATCTGTGAGAGAAGGTCTGTCCCATGTTTTTATTATTATTATTGTTACACTGTCAGTAAAGGAAAGATGGTTTCTTGTTGATTTGGGGAATTCGATTCATACTACTAAACCAGCTTCAGCAAACACTGAAGCCTGTCTTTGCCTAAGAAGAAAGAAGGGTGAGTTGCGCTATGTCAGCAAATGTAAAGTGATAGCTTTTAGTTCACTGTTGGTGTCAGGTTAACATCTGTCATTGTCTAAACAAAAGACATTTTTCACTGTTCTGTAGTCCAGAAACCTTGTTTGCTTCTTGCTCTCCTTTTAGCAACATACTGAAACACTAAAGCTACTGCAGTGTAAGTGCAGCCTGATCACCAGGAGCAGTCAGAGATTTAATACCCCCCAGGGATACTTCAATATAAGGGAGGTCAAACATGAATTCACCTGCCCTCAATTCTGAAAATACAACTCTGCTTCAATTTGAATACCCTTTACCGTGCACTGTAAATTCAGTTTAATTCATTAATATATATATATTATATATTTATATAGCACCAAATCACAACAAACAGTCACCTCAAGGCGCTTTGTATTGTGGGTAAAGACCCTACAATAACACAGTCAAAACGACCCCCTTTGAGCAAGCATTTGGCGGCAGTGGGAAGGAAAAACTTCCCTTTAACACGAAGAAACCTCCAGCAGAACCAGGCTCAGGGAGGGGCAGTCATCTGCTGTGACCGGTTGGGGCTGAGGGGAGAGAGACAGGACAAAAGACATGCTGTGGAAGAGAGGCAGAGATTAATAATAGCTAATGATTAAATTCGGAGTGAAGTATAAACAAGTAAATAAGGTGAATGAAAAGAAACTGTGCATTATGGGAACCCCCCAGCAGTCTAGGCATATTGCAGCATAACTAAGGGGTGGTTCAGGGTCACCTGATCCAGCCCTAACTGTAAGCTTGATCATAAAGGAAAGTTTTAAGCCTAATTTTAAAAATAGAGAGGGTGTCTGTCTCCTGAATCCAAGCTGGGAGCTGGTTCCACAGAAGAGGGGCCTGAAAGCTGAAGGCTCTGCCTCCCATTCTACTTTTAAGTATCCTAGGAACCACAAGTGAGCTAGCAGTCTGAGAGCAAAGTGCTCTATTGGGGTGATATGGTACTATGAGGTCTTTGAGATAAGATGGGGCCTGATTATTCAAGACCTTGTATGTGATGAGGAGAAGGATTTTAACTTCCAGTAGCTTTACTGACTTACATAAATTAGTTAGCTTTACTAGAAAATTAATCATACATTTACTTTTTTTTTACAAGGTTTTATTAAGTTTATTTATTGTTTTTAATCTATCAAGTAAACACAAAGGAATCAGTGACATTGTCTACTGCGTAAAAAGACACATATACGCAATCAATCACGAGTGCAACCCACCATTTGGTTATGCACATGTTCATTGCCTTTGCTTGTATTGGAAAAAAAAAAAAGCCAAAACTGATATAATTTCATGCTAAACTCCAAAAATGAACCGACAGAATTGTTGGCACCTTTTCAAAATTGTGGGTGAAAAACTTTGTTTCAAGCATGTGATACTCGTTTAAACTCACCTGTGGCAAGTAACAGGTGTGGGCAAAATAAAATTGACATCTGAAGCCAGATAAAAAGGAGAGAAGTTGACTCAATCTTTGCATTGTGTGTCTGTGTGTGCCACACTAAGCAAGGAGAACAGAAAGAGAGAAGAGAACTGTCTGAGGACTTGAGAACCAAAATTGTGGAAAAATATCAACAATCTCAAGGTTACAAGTCCATCTCCAGAGATCTTGATGTTCCTTTGTCCACGGTGTCGCAACATAATTGAGAAGTTTACAGCCCACGGCACTGTAGCTAATCTCCCTGGATGTGGACGGAAGAGAAAAATTGATGAAAGGTTGCAATGCAGGATAGTCCGGATGGTGGATAAGCAGCCCCAATCAAGTTCTAAAGAAATTCAAGCTGTCCTGCAGGCTCAGGGTGCATCAGTGTCAGCGCCGAACTATCTGTCGACATTTGAATGAAAGGAAACACTGTGGCAGGAGACCCAGGAGGACCCCACTGCTGACACAGAGACATAAAAAAGCTAGATGCAGTTTGCCAAAATGTACGTGAGTAAGCCAAAATCCTTCTGGGACAATGTCTTGTGGACAGATGAGACCAAGATAGAGCTTTTTGGTAAAGCACGTCATTCTACTGTTTACTGAAAACAGAACAAGGCCTACAAAGAAAAGAACACAGTACCTACAGTCAAATATGATGGAGGTTCAAAGATGTTTTGGGGTTGTTTTGCTGCCTCTGGCACTGGATTCCTTGACTGTGTGCAAGGCATCATGAAATCTGGAGATTGCCAAAGGATTTTGGGTCGCAATGTAAGCCCAGTGTCAGAAAGCTGGGTTTGCATCCAAGGTCATGGGTCTTCCAGCAGGACAATGACCCCAAACATACTTCAAAAAGCACAAAGAAATGGATGAAAACAAAGTGCTGGAGAGTTCTGAAGTGGCCAGCAATGAGTCTGGATCTAAATCCCATTGAACACCTGTGGAGAGATCTTAAAATTGCTGTTGGGAGAAGGCACCCTTCAAATATAAGAGACCTGGAGCAGTTTGCAAAAGAAGAGTGGTCCAAAATTCCATTTGAGAAGTGTAAGAAGCTTGGTGATGGTTATAGAAAGCGGCTGATTTTTTTTCCAAAGGGTGTGCAACCAAATATTGAGTTGAGGGTGCCAACAATTCTGTCTGGCCCATTTTGGGAGTTTTGCGTAGAATTATATGAATTTTGGCGCTTTTTTTTAACCTCTTTTATGTTTTTCCAATACATACAAAGGAAATGAACATATGCATAACATAATGTAACTCAATAAATCATTGCAGCCCTATATGCAAAAAACTTGCAGGAACTGACAAATTTTATGCACTTGTTTCATCTTAATGGGATTGTCCTGGTCACAATGTATCCAATGGTACTGAAGATTGCTGTCAAACACCTGCATGTAACGTGAGTATTGGATGTTCAGTCACAATAGGCAACAATCAAAAATATTTAATAAGCTTGAAGAAGTTTTTTTGGCACTATTTTTCTGTTTATTCTTTTTTATAATTTTTGTTTCTCTTCATTTGAAAAGGGGAGCTTTCCTCAAAACTGCACAGAAACGAAGGTACCTGACTGTCAAACACGAATGTGTAGTGTGAGTATTGAATGTTGAGCTACAATAAGTAAAAAATATTTAATATGCTTGAAGAAGTCTTTTGATCATATTTTTCTGTTCATTCTCTCTCTCATTTTTGTTTCTCTTTATTTGAATAGGGGCATAACAGGGAGTGCCCTCCTCATCCGTGTCCTCCCCAGCCGTGCCCTCCCCAGCCGTGCACTCCGCATCTGTGTTCTCCCCAGCCGTGCCCTCCTCATCCGTGTCCTCCCCAGCCGTGCCCTCCGCAGCCGTGTTCTCCCCAGCCGTGCCCTCCCCAGCCGTGCACTCCCCAGCCGTGCCCTCCTCAGCCTTGTCCTCCCCAGCTGTGCCCTCACCAACAGTGTCCTTCCCAGTCATGTCCTACTCAAGATTGCAAAGAGGAGAATGTACCTGATTGTCAAATATGTACATGTGATGTGAGTATTTGATTTTCAGCCAAAATAAACAACAATCAGTAATACTTAATGAGCTTAAAGAAGTCCTGTGGTCCTCTTTCCTGTTCAATAACAGGATAATAGGGAGTGCCCTCACCAGCCGTGCCCTTCCCAGACATGTCCTACTCAAGACTGCAAAGAGAAGAATGTGCCTGACTGTCAAACACCAGCGTGCAATGTCAGTATTTGATGTTCAGCCACAATAAGCTACATTCAAAAAAATTTTTTAACAAACTTGAAGAAGTCTGTTGGTCCCATTTTTCTGTTCATTGGTTTTCTCATTTTTTTTTCTCTTTGATTGAAAAGGGGGGTCCTCCCCAGCCCTGCCCTCACCAGTCGTGCCCTACTCAGGACTGCAAAGACAAGAATGTACCTGACTGTCAAAGACGTACATGTGATGTGAGTATTTGATTTTCAGCCACAATAAATGACAATCAGTAATACTTAATGAACTTAAAGAAGTCCTCTGTTCCTGATTCCTGTTCACTGTTTCTCTCATTTCTGTTTTTTTTTCATTTGAATAGGGGGATAACAGGGAATGCCCTGCCTGCACAGAAGAGAATGTACCTGTAGACTGTGAACAGCGAACCATAAGTAAGGAAAGAGGGAAAAAAAATTACTGAAAAATACTTTTGACAGAAATAAAAATATCATTAAACATTCCTTATTCGGTCACTTAAATAGGAATTCATTTTATGCACTCTGGTAACCCTGTCTGGACAATTCATTATATCACTTTTTCGTCTTCTTTCGGGTCACCACGGTGGATCATCACCCAATTCCTTGCATCCTCCTCTTTCACACCAACCCTTTGCATGTCCTCCTTCACCATATCCATGCTATTTATTAGATAACCATGGAAGCCTGAACTGGGACATATCCTGCTTATTTTAATAGTTAGATAAAATAATATAATTACTATTGCTATCTCTGTACTTTAAAAAAATAGTCCATGCTGTTCACATGTTTACATGCTCTTCACATGTAATCAAAGTTTCAGATGTGAATGTCACAAAAATTAACAGAACTTGACAAATTCGGAGAAAAATTAAAAAACTTGCCTTCTTGTTGGTTATAGTTTGTTATAAATTAGTTATACACTAAACTACATTCTTGTAGAAAGGGTTAGGGTGGCTAAAAACTATTAAACTAAAGTGAAACCTGTTTACTTGTACAGACAGAGTTACTACTGTTCATGGGCAAAATGTCATTCCTGGTGTTCTTAAGAACCTGAAAGAAAGGTGACTGGTGGGGGTTGTACCCTTTGGAGGTGGTTGGTGACCCACTGTTATTCATTATCACATGAGCCAATGTGTGAAAAAAAATGTGTGGGTCATTACCACAAAGGGTTTCCTGTGACACCTGTAAGACCTTGTTACTTCAGATGACCTCAATAGGTCACCTGAAGTTAAGGTGTGAGTCGGGTTTGAGGCACCTGGAAGGGATCTCTAGCCTGTCATAAGTCACCACCTCTGTTCAATGATGGTCGTTCACCCAGGACATAGATGACCTCTTTCATTCCTCTTTCAAACTATCTCTGATCTCGGTCCAAAATGTGAACAGTGGCATCCTTGAAAGACATGCGGCTATCACAACTGGATCTTCAAAATCAGTGAAGGAAAGAAAGTCAGACACCAACTAACATCATCTCATACGTAACAGATATGTCAGAGAAATGTAGGCGAATTTTCTCTGAGCATGACATCATCGCACTATGACAAAAAATTGTGCCAAGGGCAAGACTCCCAAACACAACTCCATCCATGTATGCTGTGCAGTGCAGCAAAGAGTGCTTGGACATCTTCATTGGAGAAACTGAACAGCCACTCCACAAAGGCAAAACATGAAAGGACCACCTCAGCACGACAAGACTCAGCTCTACTTCTGCACAGTAGTTCTCTTTTTTACTTTCATTCATCTGCAACAGCACATGAATAATAATGGGTCCCAAGGAGACAACTCCCACTAGTGTTTAAATACCTGGGATTCTCCAACTTTTTGGTGGAGAAACCTGAAGACACAGACATTTGTTCCTGCTACTGATGTTCCTCACCACAACCATCTTTAGTTAATTGGTAACATTACAGATCCATGTATTCTTCAGTGTTTTTATTGATTATAAATTATATTTAAGCATATGATATTGATTTATTATAAATTTAAGCAAATAAGGTATATTGGTCAGAATGACCACCTATGGGAGTTCTAGTAGTTCTAAAATGTGTGTTAGACTGTAGAGACAGTGTATCTATTTTTTTCATGTAGGCTGTGGTGTGAATGGACATGACTTCCCTAATGGAGCTGTGATCCCTGTTGGAGACTCCTGTCAAAACTGTAGATGTGTGGTATGTCTATAGCTTATATTACTTTTGTTTTTGAATAGGTATTAATCAACTGAGGATCATTTTATTTGTGTTCTTTCTCTCGAAGGATGGAAATATGGTATGTTCACCTGTTGACTGTCCTGCGTTGTCTTGTCACAACCCAGTGCATCATGCTGGAGAGTGTTGTCCACGGTAACAAGTCTGCCAAACACCATCAATATCACTTTTAAGCCTGTACTATTGCACATTTTGTTTCTTTTGATTTGAAATATGTTTAATTAATGTTTATGTAAACCTGTAGATGTGAGCAGTGTCAGTTTGAGTCCAAAGTATATGTGAATGGAGAGACATTCACATCCAGGAGGCACCCCTGCCTCCAGTGCCGCTGCTCTGTGAGTTTATTCTGGCAAAGTTTTTTGGTTCATGTTACTAAAAACTTGTCAAAACCTCTTTCCATTTCAAAGTAGCCGTGATGTTTGTGACAACTAGGCTGTGTTTTAATTCCTGAAAATAAAATTGGAGATACACATTCAATTACTTCCTGTCTCTGTCTTTTAGGAAGGTAAAGTGTCATGTGAACACATGGGTGCATCATGTCCTACACCACACTGTAGTCATCCAGCTAAGCAAAGAGGACAATGTTGTCCCACATGCAGTGGTGAGTGTCATAAATATGTATTCAGTTTCCTCATACATTTCAGCTTTTTTTACATTCAATCAGTCTTTTGTGTTTGTTCCCCAGTGTGTGAGTATGAACAGCAGGTGTATCTAGATGGGACAGTGTTCACCCCTGCTGGGAGCGGACCTTGCCAGCAGTGCAGGTGTAAGGCAAGTTTGAGCACTATACAGCAAAAAGACCCCAAACATTTTATCTAGTACAAAAAAAATCAGGCAAGGTACATATTAATGTTTTTTCTCACAACACGAGGCATAATCTACATCTCTTTAATGCTTTTCTTCTCTTCTGGATTATAGCACAGTTTGAGTCCACAGTTTTCATGCCCATTAATATCTTTGACAGTTCTTTTGCTGCATCTCTGTTTAGGGTGGGAATGTACTTTGCAATGAAGAAAAATGTCCTCCAGTCCGCTGCTCCAACCCTGTTAAAGACCCACATCATTGTTGTCCAGTCTGCAAAAGTAATTTCTGACTCACACACATTTACAGTGCAGGTGCAGCTCATTAGTGAGTGTCCTGTATAAAAACTTTCCTGTCTCAATGTAGCCTGTGTATTGGATGGAATTGAATATGAAGAGGGCTCCAACTGGCAGCCTGAGGGTAGATGTTCCAGCTGCACCTGTGTGAATGGAAAGGCCTTATGTACACGCACACCATGCCCTCCCACCAATTGTCAGCATCCCACCATGATTACTGGTAAACTGAGAACTTTTTGTTAAAATTCAAAAAGGTAAAATTTCATGTATTCTGTATTCATTATGAAGTGAAATATTACCAGCATTAAATCATGCATTATTAAATTTAGTACTCTGTTGCTTTTGTTTCCTTAGGCTCCTGTTGTTCAGTGTGTGACAGCTGCACTTACAACCATCGTGTCTATAGTAACGGCCAGAGTTTTACAACCCCTGACCATCCCTGCCACACCTGCACTTGTCAGGTAAGAGCGCTTCCATTCATAAACACACTGCACAGCAGTTTTCCTCTTTGTACCTGCTAATACCTTCTTTTTTCTTTCTTTCTTCTGCTCAGCGTGGCACTGTTCGTTGTGAGACACAACATTGTCCCTCACTTAACTGCAGGGACTCATACACCCCACCTGGAGAGTGCTGCCCCAAATGTCTATTTGTCTGAACTAAGACTGTGGAGACATTCATGCGTATAATGTGTGTTCTCATTCTTGCCAGATTGGTGCTATGAAAACTGTGTATTTTTGAATGGAGAGTGTTTTACAAACTCTGTGAGTTTGTGTGAGGAGTGCACATATGAGTGGAAGAATAATAAATAGGAAGGTATAATATAATTTTTTCAGTCAGTCAATATGAAAGAAACAGCAGCAGTTAGTTATGTCTATCTACCACTAAGTGCTGATATGAAGGAGGCAGTGTCAGAGCTCTACAAAATCATCAGTGAGCGGCGGAGAGACCATCCGGATGCCTTCTTCATCATCAAGCTTTTATGTGACTTTCCTGCTGATATTTTACCTTCTTCTTGTGATTCTGTGTTACAGTTTTAACAGTAAATTGCAATTACCTCTTGAGATAGTGGTCCAATTGAAAACCAAATAAGTAGCAACTAATCTGACACCTCTGTGGAAAAATGACAACATAAATGAAATGTTGGAGAAAAATTAAATAAGAAGCACTCCAAGAGTGCAAACCTTTGCCAAGGCAGCTGACTCTATGCACAGTATTTACTTCAAAGGGAATGGTATTCTTTTTTTTTTGTATGTATACTTTTTTGTTATTGTTCTCTTTAAATTTACTTTAAGAAGTTTGTAGTACATTAAAACTAAATGAAAAGTGCAGGCTTTTGTCTTTGAAACTCATTTTAATATACTTACATAATTTTGAGTTTAATCATTTATTATACTTCATTTGCATGTTTACTAATACATTTAGTTACTTGAATAACTTGAGTTCATATATAATATACTACAGTATATGTCTAACTAGGCAGCTCATTCTGTTTCTCATTACAATACTGTCTTATATATACAGGTGCTGGTCATAAAATTAGAATATCATGAAAAAGTTGATTTATTTCAGTAATTTCATTCAAAAAGGGAAACTTGTATATTATAGCCATTCATTACACACAGAATGATATATTTTAAATGTTTATTTCTTTTAATTTTGATTATTATAACTGACAACTAATGAAAACCCCAAATTCAGTATCTCAGAAAATTAGAATATTACTTAAGACCAATACAAAATAGGACTTTTAGAAATGATGGCCAACTGAAAAGTATGAACATGAAAAGTATGAGCATGTACAGCACTCAGTACTTAGTTGCCTGGATTACTGCAGCAATGTGGCATGACATGGAGTCGATCAGTCTGTGGCACTTCTCAGGTGTTATGAGAGCCCAGGTTGCTCTGATAGTGGCCTTCAGCGCTTCTTAATTGTTGGGTCTGGCGTATCACATCCCCCATAGATTTTCTATGGGGTTAAGGTCAGGCGAGTTTGCTGGCGAATTAAGAACAGGGATACCATGGTCCTTAAAGCAGGTACTGGTATCTTTGGCACTGTGTGCAGGTGCCAAGTCCTGTTGGAAAATGAAATCTGTATCTCCATAAAGTTGGTCAGCAGCAGGAAGCAGGAAGTTCTCTAAAACTTCCTGGTAGACGGCTGCGTTGACCTTGGACCTCAGAAAACACAGTGGACCAACAGCAGAAGATGACATGGCACCCCAAACCATCACTGACTGTGGAAACTTTACACTGGACCTCAAGCAACGTGAATTCCTTACCTCTCCTCTCTTCCTCCAGACTCTGGGACCTTGACTTCCAAAGGAAATGCAAAATTTACTTTGATCAGGAGAACATAACTTTGGAGAACTCAGCAGCAGTCCAGTCCTTTTTATCTTTAGCCCATGTGAGACGCGTCTGATGCTGTTTCTTGTTCAAGAGTGGATTAACACAAGGAATGCGACAGCTCAAACCCATGTCTGCATACGTCTGTGAGTGGTGGTTCTTGAAGCACTGACTCCAGCTGCAGTCCATTCTTTGTGAATCTCCCCCACATTTTTGAATGGGTTTTGTTTCCCAATCCTCTCCAGGGTGCGGTTACTTGTACACTTTTTTAAATCACATCTTTTCCTTCCCTTTGCTTCTCTATTAATGTGCTTGGACACAGAGCTCTGTGAACAGCCAGCTTCTTTAACAATGACCTTTTGTGTCTTGCCCTCCTTGTGCAAGGTATCAATGGGCGTCTTTCGGATCAACTGTCAAGTCAGCAGTCTTCCCCATGATTGTGTAGCCTACAGAACTAGACTGAGGGACCATTTAAAGGCCTTAGCTGATTAGAGTGTGGCACCTGGTGTCTTCAATATTGAACCTTTTCACAATATTCAAATTTTCTGAGATACTGAATTTGGGGTTTTCATTAGTTGTCAGTTATAATCATCAAAATAAACATTTGAAATATATCAGTCTTTGTGTAATGAATGGCTATAATATACAAGTTTCACTTTTTGAATAGAATTGCTGAAATAAATCAACTTTTTCATGATATTCTAATTTTATGACCAGCGCCTGTAAGGCATTTGGGGTCAACTTGAAAGAAAGGAAGTTGTGAAATGTAAATGTAAGATCAAAGGTGTGATCACCTCTTGATTTGCACAACTCACTGGTGTCTGTTTAAGCTGTTTAAGTTTGTTTAATAAATACTTTGTTTAAATTGGTGAATTGTAAGGCTTTTTGTCAATTTTAGACCAATGCATAATTAAGTTGACCTTGAAGACCTTGGTGGAAGTAAGCCAAATTTTAATTGATTGGTAACATGACCCCACTCTACACTCGTACAAAGTTTTATCAGAATTTATTCAAAATTTTTATTGTGTTTAGAGACAGAATGATACGCACACAAGCGGAGGTAATGAATGGTCAGATTTTTAGAAATGATGACCATTCACAATGAAGCAATAATAAAGCAATAAAACAAGTTCAACCTGCTCACTTTGCTAAACTAATTCTATGTATCCATCTTTCGGGCCTTTCTGTGTGGAGTTTGCATGTTCTCCCCATGTCTGCATGGGTTTCCTCACACAGTCCAAAGGCATGCAGTTACTGGGGTTAAAGTAATTCAAGATAACCATAATAACCCTCTTCTCCACCATTGACAATCTAACTAACAGTGGTCCCACTCAGTGCGCTTTGAACAATTTTATGTGGGGACTTTGCTAAGCAACAAGGGACAGCAAAATGAAAAAGAAAAAAACTCTTATTAACAAGAGCTATTAATAAGAGCTCTTAATAAGAATGAGATTCCAATAAGAGCACTCAAAACATCTCTCTTTTTCTGCTAAGAACATCCCGTGAACACAGAAATGACACACTGACTCATATGTTATTGGCCTAAGAATTAGATCTTGCAACGTCTGACTCATTTTGCCAGATGGGGTTACAAATACTAATAACCCACAGTCAAACAGCACAAAGTCAGACTCAAAAACAAAACAAACAAATTTAAAAAACATCCAGGAAAGAAATCAGGAAGGAAGGGTCCAAAATGTCAGAATGTCAGAACTAAAGCCAGTATGTCCTTAACCAGCCCCGGCTTACTGCAGAAGACAGACCTTGGTAATAGGCCGGTCTAAGCAGCTGGTTCATGTTGTAATCCCTTTGGTCTGGAAAGGTTTGTATCATTCGTCTCATCAGTCATGAGTTCCAAGGTGCAGTACTGTCTATGATGAGAACATGATGTCCCATGACAAGGTTCCTCCTTATTCCAGTCCACCTCTGATGCTCCTGCAGGTGAGATAAGTATTCCTTAATTCATCTCTTCCAAAACAGGTCAGACATGTATTGGACCTGCTTCTACCTCCTGTACACATACATATCCGTGGGTTGGACAACAGATGAAAAATATCCTTTTGGCTAATTCTGGTGCATTTACAGATTATTTATTAATGTGCATTGTCCCTACCAAATAAATAAATTCAAAAATTCAAATTAAAGCTCCATTTTATTTCCTTCTGCAGCATAGCATCATTGATCTGCTCCTGGTTCCACTGGTCTATGGTAGCTCTCACCTCACATGCCTGTAAAGTTTGTTCCATTGTCAGAACAGTGCCTGAGTATGGTTATGAAGGAATCAGTGTCTAGTGTATGTTATGAAGGAGTCAGTATCTAGTGATTGTGCAACTTCAATATGAATAGCCCTGATTGTCAGACAGGTAAAAATTATGCCATACTTCTTGACCATGCTCCTTCTGATCCTCATTTCAAATGACCCAAAAGTAATATAGTCCCACCCAAGTGAATGGTGATTCATCTGGAACAACTCTTTCAAAAGATAAATCTGCCATCTCCTGGTGAAGTGGCAGAGCATTCATATGGCAACAGATAACATATTTTGCCAGCACCTTCCTTATGGCTGTACACACGCCAATTATCCAGTACCTTTGTCTCAGCTGAGAGAGCATATCCTATCCTAAGCCTGTCCCTATCCACTGGGGTCTGCTACGCTGACATCTGTTCTGTTGTGGGGGTAGAGGGTGCCATTAACATTCACCAAGTAAGAGTGGCATGCAACCTGGCGAAGACAGGTGCTGATTTTCCAACACCCAGAAGTGTCTCCTTGCATGGGCTTCATCCTGATGGTCTCTTCTATTTCAGACTCTGGCAAGTTCCTAGCCAAGTCATGAAAGGACTTTGCGAGCCGATGCCATTGGCACAATTTCTCAGTGACACCCACCACCACAGGTGGCTCCAGTATCTCATTTGTAACAGTAATTGAAATTTTGACATCATCAATCCTTGACATGAGGTGTTGTGCTGAGCTGCTGTCCATGTTTTCTGTAGGCATATTCTTCCAGTTTAAAATAGATCAGCTCCATCTCGTGCCACCCTAAACAGAAGTTTTTTTTGCTATTTTAACCGCTGACTTTGCCTTGCTTTTGGGTGCCTTCATGAGGAGGTCACATGGCCAAAGTCCCAGTCAGAGGCAAATCGCTTGAATTGAGAGCTAAACTGTGTGCCATTGTCAGATCTAACTCTGTCTGCAAATTGGGACTTGCAGCATTTAATGATGGTTTCTGATGACAAGTCTTGCATCAGTTTTCATTGTTATGCAGATGATACCAAGCTTTATCTAGCCATGAAGCCAGATGACACATATCAATTAGTTAAACTGCAGGAATGTCTTAAAGACATAAAATAACTTTTTTGTTTGTTGTTATTTATCATCCACCTGACCCCTACTCAGAGTTTATATCTGATTTCTCAGACTTTTTATCAGATTTTGTGCTCAGTTTAGACAAAATAATTGTAGTGGGTGATTTTAACATCCATATAGATACTAAAAATGACAGCCTCAACACTTCATCTCATCTATTATTAGATTAAATTGCCATCTCTCAAAATGTAAATGAGTCCACCCACCACTTTAACATTTCATGTCTTGAAATGTGGCATAAAAACTCAAGACTATAACAGCCCCCTCCTTTCTGATCATTTCTTAATAACATTTAAATTTACATTAAATACTTCCACAGCATGTATTTTGTCCTTTCTCCCTTCCAGTTGCAGCAGATGCCTGAGCCTGGTTCTGCTGGAGGATTCTTCCTGTTGAAAGGGAGTTTTTCCTTCCCACTTTCACCAAGTGTTTGCTCAGAGGGGATCGTTCTGGCTGTTGAATTTTTTCTGTAATTATTGTATTGTAGTACCATATAAAGTGCCTTGAGGTGACTGTTGTAATTTGGCTCTATATAAATAAAATTGAATTGAACTGAAAAATTAAACTGTCCCACAGAACCTCGTCTTGTACTTATCTGGCTACTTCCTATTGTCTCACAGAATACCCTGATGGTGAGCTCACTTGGGCAACTCTCTTTTGTACCTGTCTGACACGCGCTCTCTCTCTCTCTCTCACTCTCTCTCACACACACACACACACACACACACACACACACACACACACACACACACACACACACACACAAAACCCACCCTTTGGATGCAAAACTATGCGGAGGGAATTGGAATCAGGGAAGTGGTCGTGTGTGTGTGCTGGACTCCCAGCACATCCTTTTCAAACCCACGCTGGTTTTTGCCACTGAGTGGAAGTTAAACACAAATATAACTCAGATCATCTCTAACAACTGATGTTTGGTGTGTGTGTGTGTGTTTTTTGGGGGGGGGGTATTTTAGGACCTGATTCGATTGGGGCCTCCTGGCCAGGTCATGTTTGTAAATGAGAACTAGTTCTCAAACATTTTTAAAATGAAGGTTTTAAAAAAAAAAAGTTCTGGTCCCTAAAGAGGTTTTACCATAAATTCTGTGTTGTTGTGTCTCAGCACTGTTTCTTCCTAATGTAAACTTGACAATGTGAACATTTCCTTTCAGTCTTACTTGAATTTGTTACTGTGGATTCAGTTAAGAATAGACCTCTATTCTCTTGCTTTGGGTAGCTGAATACCAGAACAGGGGTCCACCACAGGGTGGGAGATATTTTTTCAAGCAAAAAACAAGGAAAACAAGGCAAGAAAAGGCAGTCATATCCTTTTGGGAATAGAAACTACTTTTCATCTTGTGTGAATATCTGTGGTCTCTCCCTTTCATCTAAAAAATGTTAAATCTTAACAAAAATGATGTTTTCAAATTAATAAACAAGATGTCACTTCTATCTACCTTTTGATTGCTGCCCCAGGGGAAAATGTGAGATTGTGTCTTCAGAGCAGTGCTGCCAGATCAGGTGAGCTTCCGCCTATCATCACTGGCAATGATGTCCCCCCCACCCCCATTTAAATTTTTTTTAATATATTTTAATTATTGTTTTTTATGATGTATTTGTCATTTATGATGAAGCATTACAGGACATAATGGAATATTTATATTTATTTATTGATTGGTTGCTTAATAACCAAATGACAAACTACAGAGATATGATGGACTGCAACAGCTAGAGAAAACTAGGGAGCTGACTCATACACTGCACATGGTCAAAGATGAGGTAAAGACTGCACTTTGTGTGAGTTTTCATGAAAAATGACATGATGAAACATTTGAGCAGAGATTTTGTGTTTGTTTTATAACAGAATCAAAAACTAAAGAAAGATGTAAACTTAATGAAGTCATATCTGAAGGAGCAATGCAAAAAAGGTGACTCATATTCTGCGGTTTATAGGATCTATCCGCATCAGTGTTTGTTTTTATTTCTTTCAATCTTTAAACTTGTTACACTCATAAAAAAAGCAAACAAACATTTAATATGTCTCTATCTGCATATCTGCTATCAACAACATTAACATACATGCTCAGTAGCTCTTTACTGATCACTGTCCCTATGGCTGAACCATGTCTGTCTAACCTCAGTCAAAGCATGTTTTGTCTTGGCCTCTGACCTTGCTGACTTTCCCCAGGATGCACCAACACAAATATAAGAGACAGCTATATTTGAATCACACTGAAGACAACTAAAATAATAAGAACATTGCTGTCCAACCTCTGTGTTGTAAAAATGTATTCAGGGCCTTTTTGCAGTATTAGTGCCACTGTTATGGTTGGATTTTGGTGGATAGAGTTTTCTGTTTACATATATTGAGTACCTCAGCGTAGCTGCAACTTCTTGTTAAAGTAACGACAGCTGTGCTATGATGAGCTACACAGAGCTGCTGGAGTGTTATGGTATTTGTCCCGGTGTGCTTTCCTAACCTCATCTACTCTGGTTGTTTCATTGTTTTACTTTTAACATTTTCCTTGTGTTTAGTTAGGCCAAGGGTTTGAGGTTAAGAGGCCATGCGTCCCCTCTCCACACTTCTATGCATGTTAGAGCTCCAGAGAAAAACTGTTAAGGTCCACTGGGACTTTAATCCCACTCTGGGAAGACATTCTTTTTTGCACTGGAAACAAAAATAATTTCCCCTCATGTACTGCCTGTAGGGACTGGTGCATGTTAGGAGCATGCTGCATTGGCAAACCAAGGCAGGGTCTCCACTGTACCCCTTCTTATACTCCACTGACTTCCCTTTTGCCATTTCATTTATTTTTACTTCAATCCCTCCTGAACGTAGACCAAAGGCTACAATGGTACTAACATGAAACATACTCCTGGCTCACATTCCCTCACACTTTCATCAAATGGATGCTTGACTTGCTAAAGGAAATGCCTTTGGCAGAGTTTGCAGCCTAATTTTGTTTACACTGTAATTAGTGCCCTCTCTAAAATGACTTCAAAAGACATGGTTTGAGTCTTTTGGTGTCATTACAGTAATTAAAAGCTGAAATACCCAAGGTCAGAAAAATTATAATCAATGACGATTATAAGTGCTTTTCATAAAAAAACTCTTTGCTATTTAATGATATGCATACTGTAAATATGATTTAAAAAAACAAACAAACAAACAAAACATAATAGCTCAGAAAAGACATGGAGGGCGTTATTACAATCATTATTTGATCTGTTTGGTAGGAAATTCACCAGAAAGCTAAAAACCTGTCCAGATTTCTTTGCTCTCACACATTAATTATCCTACAGTGTTACTAAACTTGTGCAACAAATATCTGGATGTAGATCTGCAACCATCACTTTGCATCAGAATATCAATGGACACTCTAAGAAGAGCGGTTTCAGTAGAATGAACCCCACAAGAGCCAGATTGAAATTTATCAGGAATATTGTATTTGTTCATAGGATGCAGCCCCTGGGTTTGGACACAGCTAGTGTCTTTGGTTCATGTGCTTTAGGTTTAGTTTTGTTTCCTGTGTTTTCTGCCCAGCTGTTCCCCATTATCTCATTCCCTTGAGTGTATATGATAGCTGTGTCCAAATTCAGGGGCCGCATCCTTCGAAGGCCAGATTTGTAGGCCGATTACATCATAGCGAGGCAACAAAGGCTGTCCAAATTCGAACACTCCTCCAAATGTGGTCAACGAATGCATCCTTCTTTTCACGGGATTTGAAGGATGGGTCCGGTGTATCCTTTTGTGGCCTATCATATCCCATGATTCACTGTGCAGCAAAACTCAAACGCTCGAATGGCAAAGAAGAGCGGCCAAAAAGTTTGAACTGTGACTGTTTCTGTGACGCAAAATAAAGTTTTAAGTCATTTTTAGGTGAGAATGTAGATGTGTAGGCCTCAAATGTTTGATCATTTTATCAAGATATCGCTTAATTGCAAATATGCTCCAATGTTGTCCGTTCCTGCTGCTCTACCAGCAGCTCGCTGTGCCAGCTGTCAGCTGACCGGCCAATCGAGGCTCGCTATAGCGAGAGAGCCGGACTCCCAGCACATCCTTTTCAAACCCACACTGGTTATTGCCACTGAGTGGAAGTTAAACACAGATATAATTAACTCAGATCATCTCTAACGACTGATGTTTGCTTTACTTCATTTTTTTCATTTGTTCCTGAGCTAATTGGTTTGGCTGAAATTAAAGTTGAGCTTCATCACTGGATGGTTTTATTTAACTTGAATGAATCATTTACTCATCTGTATTGCTTGATGAAGATATGTGTTGTTTTAACAGCTTGTTTTCAATTAAGAGCTGACAATAAATAAAAAAAAGGAGTAAAAGTTTGGGCTTCTTTTCCACAGCTGTGCTTCACACTGTCACTACGCTGAACTACACTGAGGCAAGGACAGGTAACTGCATATGAAGGCTAGACCGTCCAATTTCACAGCCACTCACTTCCAGCCTTTGCAGTCTTCATGGGCTTTGAAGGATGCAGCCCCTGAATTTGGACACAAATTCAAATCAAAATCAAATTAAATTAGGACGTGGCAAACACAGAGACGTGTCAACAGGGTACAGAGAGAGATACTAACTCAACTAGAAAGGAAGGGGAAATCATATTGAAAATCCTTAAATACCAAAATTGAAAAGTCTAAAAACACAAAGCACTGCGTCAAACCCAGGACCACGACATTCAGAGTCGTTGACAATCTGTGCTTTTTTTCTTTTGTGAGTTTTTGTGTGTTGAAAACTTTGTGAAGTGGTCTACAATGACAATATAATCCCCACCACCCTTGCGTTTCTCAGGATGGAGATAATCAGTGATTGATATTATTATATTTTCCTTTTTGCTTGTTTTTTTGTCTCTTTTTTTGTCTTTTTTTGTTTGGTTTCTTCTGTTCCAAGCATCAGTACACTTCTGTCACATTATTCTATCAACTCAACAAATATCAGCAAACACACAAACTGTTTGTGTGCAGTTTGTCACTTTGTGTCTGCTAGCTAAAGGTCCAGCTGCTGTATTTCCAGGGAGAGAACTCAATGAGAGAAGTTCACTCAGAGATGGAGAAAAAAATGAGAAAGAGGAGAGGAGAGGAAGAAGAGAGGTTATTTTCAAAGGTAAGGACTGCTCACTGACATCAGTGTAGGGGATGGAAATCAGCTAAGACAGATTGTGAAATACTGGGTTACATCTTGTTGAATTAACTTTTTTTTTTAACAGGACAGACTTCATCTTAAGATGTATAGATGTTCTTATCACATGTAATCAAACTTTCAGCTGTGACTGTCACAAAAATTGACGCAACTTGACAAATCTGGAAAGAAAATATAAATAATGTGCCTTCTTGTTGGTTTTAGGTTGTTATAAACTAGTTATACACTAAACACCTTTTTTGCAGAAAGAGTTAGGGTGGCTAAAAACTGTTAAACTGAAGTGAAACATGTTTATTGTACAGACAGAGTTGATTTTCTTTCTTCACTGTAGGATTTTGCACTGAAATGTTAATGACTTCATACCTAGAAGCACAGGAATAGTAAAATAATCTGAGGTATGTGTTTGTAGGTTGCACCCATTCTGGTGTCAGTCATAATCACGGAGACTCGTGGAGGTCGGTGGAGAATCCTTGTGATATCTGCTCCTGTTCGGTGGGTTTGATACCAACTATCAGCTTATGCTCTCATCTAGTCTCTCATCTCTAATAGTGCTGTTCTCTAACAGGAGGGCGATGTTCGCTGTGAGAGGGAGCAGTGTAACATTGCCTGCAGAAACCCTGCTGCTCCTCCTCCCAATAGCTGCTGTCCAGTCTGTGATGGTAGGTTTCACTGCTTTGTGTGACAGCATGTGCATGTGTGTTAGACTGTAGAGACAGTGTGACTATTTGTGTGTCTTGTAGGCTGTGGTGTGAATGGACATGACTTCCCTAATGGAGCTGTGATCCCTGTTGGAGACCCCTGTCAAGAATGTACATGTGTGGTACGTCTATAGCTTATATTACTTTTGCTTTTTATATGTATTAATCAACTGAGTATCATTTTATTTGTGTTCTTTCTCTCAAAGGATGGAGATATGGTATGTTCACCTATTCGCTGTCCTGCGTTGTCTTGTCACAACCCAGTGCATCATGCTGGAGAGTGTTGTCCACGGTTATAAGTCTGTCTAACACCATTAATGTCACTTTTAAGCCTGTACTATTGCACATTTTCTTTCATGTAATTTTAAATATGTTTATTCAGTGTTTATGTAAACCTGTAGATGTGAGCAGTGTCAGTTTGAGTCCAAAGTATATGTGAATGGAGAGACATTCACATCCAGGAGGCACCCCTGCCTCCAGTGCCGCTGCTCTGTGAGTTTATTCTGGCAAAGTTTTTTGGTTCATGTTACTAAAAACTTGTCAAAACCTCTTTCCATTTCAAAGTAGCCGTGATGTTTGTGACAGCTTGGTTGTGCTTTAATTCCTGAAAATAAAGAAATTGGAGATACACATTCAATTTCTTCCTGTCTTTGTCTGTTAGGAAGGTAAAGTGTCATGTGAACACATGGGTGCATCATGTCCTACACCACACTGTAGTCATCCAGCTAAGTACAGAGGACAATGTTGTCCCACATGCAGTGGTGAGTGTCATAAATATGTATTCAGTTTCCTCATACATTTCAGCTTTTACAGAAACATTCAGTCAATCTTTTGTATTTGTTCCCCAGACTGTGAGTATGAACAGAGGGTGTATACTGATGGGACAGCATTCACCCCTGCTGAGGGTGGACCCTGCCTGCAGTGCAGGTGTAAGGCAAGTTTGTGCTGTATACAGCAATAAAAAAGGATTATATCTAGTACAAAAAAAAGAGAGAAAAGAAAAATCAGACAAGGTGTGTTTAATGACGTTTCTCATAAAAGGAAGCATAATTCTACATTTGTTTCACATTTTTCTCTCTTCTGGATTATAGCACAGTTTAAGTCCACACATTTGACAGTTCTTTTGCTGCATGTCTGTTTAGGGTGGGAATGTACTTTGCAATGAAGAGAAGTGCCCTCCTGTACACTGCTCCAACCCTATTAGAGACCCACACCACTGTTGTCCAGTCTGCAAAAGTAATTTCTGACTCGCACACATTTACAGTGCAGGTGCATCTCATTAGTGAGTGTCCTGTATGAAAACTTTCTCTTGTCATTGTAGCCTGTGTATTGGATGGAGTCTAATATGAAAGTGCGTGTGTGTGTGTGTGTGTGTGTGTCTGTGTCTGTGTCTGTGTCTGTGTGTGTCTGCACGTGTGTAGAAAGTCACATAATTTGAAAACCCACTTTGGAGACTTGTGTCTGTGTTCATTTAAGGTGCGTTCAGTTGTAATAGTGAAAATGTTCATGTGTGTAACAACAGATCAATAAGTTTCCATGCGAGCACACAGGACAGGAGGACACCAGTATGGAAAGAAGGACACCAGCATGGAGTTTTACAAAACCATCTAGAGGAGCTAATGCTGCAGAGTGGACTGAGTAGTGTTGGTGGCCGGCAAATTAAAGGGAGGAGGCTTGATTGTGTAAATCAACAAATCCTGGTGCCAAGATGCTCTGGAATTTTCTAAACACTGCTCCCTGTATATAGAGCTAATGACAGCCAACCCTTCTACAGACCACAAGACCTAATAACAGTTATTATAACAGCTGTCTATGTACACTATATTGCCAAAAGTATTTTCTTGTCTGCCTTCACACACATATGAACTTGAAAAACATATATAACAGCTTCAATTCTTCTGGGAAGGCATTCCAAAAGGTTTAGGAATGTGTTTACAGGAATTTTTGACCCTTCTTCCCGAAGAGCGTTGTGAGGTCAGACACTGATGTTGAATGAGAATGCCTGGCTCGCAGTCTCCGCTTTAATTCATCCATAAGTTGTTTGGTTGGATTCAAGTCAGGGCTCTGTGCAGACAGTCCAGATCTTCCACACCAAACTCAGTTTTAACAGTAAATTGCAGTTACCTCTTGATATAGTGGCCCCACTGAAAACCAAAAGAGTGGCAACTAATCCGACACCATGGAGACACAACGACATAAAAAATTGAAGAGGAAATATTTTATAACCAAAGGGAGCTGGAAAAAAAAAACCAACAAGAAGCACTCAACCTTTGCCAAGGCAGCTCACTCTCTGGACTGTATTTTTCTTTTAAGGGACTAGTAGTGTATTTTTTTTTAATGTAATTGACATAATTTTGAGTATAATTTCTCAAATTATACTCAAAATGTGAGAAATTTTGAGGGGGGGGACGGGACGCTGGAGGTTAACCCAGCTGTCATAGGACAAGAGGCACTTCCTGTACAGGTTGCCAGCCTGTCGCAGGGACAACACAGCGAGACAGACAACCATTCACAGGTTGTGAATGGGAAAGGGGGCAGCCTTGCTGGGTCCTATGACCTAAAGAGAAATATTTAGAATAATTGCGGACCTGTGCCAATGGAGAGGAATATAACTATTTGACCCAAGATATAAATTTGCAACCAAAACCGAAATGCTTCAATGTATAGAATAGATAGTCTTTGTAGACACTGTAGACATTATGGGTTCTAATTGTTTTGCCAATATTTTTCCCATCACTTTAACATCTGCAGTGAAATAGGATGGTAATTGCTGCAGTAATGGGGATCTTATCTCTTTTTTTTTTAATCAAAGAGATAGTGGCATGTCTTAGGGTCTGTGGCAGACTACCAGGCTCTTTTAACATGCTAAGTATTAGGGGAGAAAGTTTGTCAATAAAAAACCTTATAAAATTCTCAGTGAAAACTATCCGGTCCGGACTCTTTCCACTCTGCATGGACATCATAGGATTTCCATTCTGTCTTTTTCCAAAGGCAAGGGGAGTGTCTTGCCCAAACACCTCAACCAGAAGCTCAGAGAAAAAAGCGGTCAGGCGGAGGCCACCAAAGTTTTCAAGTAGGCCTGTAATTCGAATATTGTGGCATCTACTCTACCCTTCGAGATCTGCTATTTTGTCTTTAAGCATATTGTTCTCTTTTTGCAAAGCATTGCACTTCCCCTCCAGATCTGTGAGGCGTTTGTAACCCTCATACATCTATCTTATAGTGACATAAGTGCTCCATGTTGACCGATTGTAGTAGCCTCCTCATCCAACAACATAATATGGACCCCATGATCACAGATAGTAGCATTGATATGGTTTAGTTTATGAGTTAAAGATTTGAATGATGACTTGAATTTGGCTGCAAGATCCTCCTTATGCTTAGCCAGGAATGAGGAGATGTTTTCCATTATTAAGCTGGCGTTAGCTTTAGCAGCAGCCATGGGAGGTGGCGTCTCTTTTTCTGCCTGTTTTTCTGTGATCTTAGGAATGGCTTCACAAAAGTAAGATGTAAGGAACCAACTGTGATCAAAAAGCATAGGTATTATCTAAAAAAAAATTAGGCTTAAGGGGATAAAAAGGTAAGCTAATGCAAGAGCAGGTTAAGCATGTGACTTCTTGGCTTGCCTCAAAACATAGTTTTAAACACAGACATTTAATATAAGTTTTATCTAAAGAAAGTTTGACCTTATTTGAATAATAGGTTAGAGGTCAAAATAATGTGATATTTAGAATCCCCATGTATCATTCTTTATATGCCTATATGTTAATAATAACAATTGCAGTAAAAAAAAACAGTTTTAAATAGCTGTAAATAGCATCATTGTCATTTTGACTTTTAGCACAATCTATTCACCTTGAAGGAGAGGTCAAAGGTCAAATGTGGCATATTTAAAAAATGTATATGGTACTCTGTACACGTTAACAATACATGCCCACTTGTAAGTTCTAAAGTTCTGAAGAGAAATAACTTAGATACTTCCTCACTGAGCAATTATAGGCATATATCCAATCTACCTTTTTTAAATAAAAATTTAGATAAACTTGTTTTCAATCAGTTGTACCTCAATCCATGGCCTGGGCTCTAGTCTCATGGAGAAATGCTTGCTTTGTGACACTCCTAGAATGAAATTGCCACTATTCCCAGATAGCAGCCTTGTTTTGTGGAAGGCTTTGTCAATGCAACAGTTTCTCTTCTGGGGTTTCCTCTCTCTGTGTGTCTCTTTGCTTAGTTATCTTCTGGGTCATTTCCTGTTTTGCACTGGCAGTTAGCATCTCATTGGTGTGTTGTCTTGGGTTTACTTCCTGTTTGTTGATTAACTTGATTATGTTTAGCTGTTTCTCATTCCCTCCTTTACCCATGTCCCCAGTTACCTCTAATGTATAAATCCTATCTTTTCCTCAGTCTCTGTTACAGCATCTGTTGTAGTTCCCAGCGTGTTTCCCTTTTTGTTCTACTGCGTGTCTTTGGTTTGAGTTGTTTTGCTTTATGGAATTTGTTTGGGACTGTTTTTCACTGCAGCCTAAATAAATGGCTCACATTGTGTTCAGTATGTCTCCCACATCCTCTATTTGGGTCCCCGCTGTGTGATTAAACCATTCAAATATGGTGAAGAATGGCCAGCACAAGATTCAGTGATCAGTTGAGTGATGAATAATGATTACAAAATTAGTTAAAATTTAGCTTGACTTAGGAAAGTTGGTAGAAGCAGTAAAAGTAGACATAGAAATAACAGACATAATGCAAGTGTTTCCCTTTTGAATGAGATTGAATCTCAGTGAGATTTCATGGTGAAATCAATGTGGATAGATGGAAAGATGGAACTTGTAATAGTAAAATTGATAGTGGTAAAAAATTCAACAAATAGGACACTTTTTATAAAAGATATTTTAAGTAGTAAAAAGGATTGAACTTACAATGTAAGTAACCCTTTCAAGGTCAGAGGAGCCGATTCAGAGGTCGCCAGTCTGTCGCAGTGTTTACACAGAGAGACAAACAACCATTCACATTTACACTAAGGGCAATTTAGAATTGCTAATTAACCTTACCCCATTAACTTTGTCTTTGGACTGTGAGAGGAAACCTGAGTACCTGGAGAAAACCCATGCAAACATGGGAAGAACCAAAAAGACCTTGCTATGAAGCAGCAGTACTAACCACCACATCACTCACATTGCAACTAACTGTATTTTGGAGGCTTTACATTGGTTCATGATTCACTGTTGTTGACTCACCATCTGCCAAAAATGACCTCTGGTGCTGAGAAAACCTCGCTCAACCTTTCAGTATTTTGCATCAACAACAAAAGAATAGGTTTTTTCTTCTACAACTTTTACATAACACCTTCCCTGACTTACTAAATAGCACCACCTTGTTGCAGAAACTGGCCAGTCCACATCCAAATGCACTGCAGCTTAGAGGCTACTTATACATTATTCATGAACACTGGTGACTGGAAAAACATGGGCAACTGATACAGCTTAAATCATTAACTGATTTGCTTGTGATCAAATAAATAAAATGAATGGTGAGGTCTCTTGTATCCAACAATATTTAACAGAACAATATAAAAAAAAAATTCAACATGTATAGACCTGTGTGTCGCAACATTAGTTGTCCCCTTACACTTGCATAACAGATCATTTCTTTATTTTGTGCATAACCCCTTCTCAAATCCTGTTGACTAAAGGTGGCAGTAATTAAACCATTGCTTGAACTCGACCAACACTCGACCAGCTGTCTTAGCTTATAGGCCAATCTCCAGCCTTCCTTTTCTCTCAAAAATTCATGAAAGAGTAGTTGTAAAACAGCTAACTGATCATCTGCAGAGGAATGGTTTATTTGAAGAGTTTCTGTCAGGTTTCAGAATTCATAACAGTACAGAAACAGCATTAGTGAAGGTTAAAAATGATCTTCTTATGGCCTCTGACAGTGGACTCATTGTCCTGCTGAACCTCAGCCCAGCATTCCATACTGGTGACCATAATTTTTTTTTTTTACAGAGGTCAGTAGGCGTTAAGGATAGGGATGCACATAGTGTTCCTTTTTCTCTCACCTTGTTTCACTGTTTCTGTGTTTATACCCCACTGCACATTTAATCATTCATTATTATTAATCTCTGGCTCACTTCCACAGCATGTCTTTTGTCCTGTCTCCCTTCTGGTTGTGGCAGGTGGCTCACCCTCACTGAGCCTGGTTCTGCTGGAGGTTACTTCCTGTTGAGAGGGAGTTTTTTTTCCTTCCCACTCTCACCAAGTGGTTGTTTCGAGGGGGTCTTTACCTTACAACATAAAGTGCCTTCAGGTAACTGTTGTGATTTGACGCTATATACAGTGCCTTGCGAAAGTATTCGGCCCCCTTGAACTTTTCAACCTTTTGCCACATTTCAGGCTTCAAACATAAAGATATAAAATTTAAATTTTTTGTGAAGCATCAACAACAAGTGGGACACAATCGTGAAGTGGAATGAAATTTATTGGATGTGTCAAACTTTTTTAACAAATAAAAAACTGAAAAGTGGGGCGTGCAATATTATTCGGCCCCTTTACTTTCAGTGCAGCAAACTGACTCCAGAAGTTCAGTGAGGATCTCTGAATGATCCAATGTTGTCCCAAATGACTGATGATGATGATGATAAATAGAATCCACCTGTGTGTAATCAAGACTCTGTATAAATGCACCTGCTCTGTGATAGTCTCAGGGTTCTGTTCCAAGTGCAGAGAGCATCATGAAGACCAAGGAACACACCAGGCAGGTCCGGAGAAGTTTAAAGCTGGATTTGGGTACAAAAAGATTTCCCAAGCTTTAAACATCTCAAGGAGCACTGTGCAAGCAGTCATATTGAAATGGAAGGAGTATCAGACCATTGCAAATCTACCAAGACCCGGCCGTCCCTCTAAACTTCCATCTCAAACAAGGAGAAGACTGATCAGAGATGCAGCCAAGAGGCCCATGATCACTCTGGATGAACTGCAGAGATCTACAGCTGAGGTGGGAGAGTCTGTCCATGGGACAACAATCAGTCGTACACTGCACAAATCTGGCCTTTATGGAAGAGTGGCAAGAAGAAAGCCATTTCTCAAAGATATCCATAAAAATCTCGTTTAAAGTTTGCCACAAGCCACCTGGGAGACACACCAAACATGTGGAAGAAGGTGCTCTGGTCAGATGAAACCAAAATCGAACTGTTTGGCCACAATGCAAAACGATATGTTTGGTGTAAAAGCAACACAGCTCATCACCCTGAACACACCATCCCCACTGTCAAATACGGTGGTGGCAGCATCATGGTTTGGGCCTGCTTTTCGTCAGCAGGGACAGGGAAGATGGTCAAAATTGATGGGAAGATGGATGGGGCCAAATACAGGACCATTCTGGAAGAAAACCTGTTGGAGTCTGCAAGAGACCTGAGACTGGGGCGGAGATTTATCTTCCAACAAGACAATGATCCAAAACATAAAGCCAAATCTACAATGGAATGGTTCACAAATAAACATATCCAGGTGTTGGAATGGCCAAGTCAAAGTCCAGACCTGAATCCAATTGAGAATCTGTGGAAAGAGCTGAAGACTGCTGTTCACAAACGCTCTCCATCCAACCTGTTTTGCAAGGAAGAATGGGCAAGAATTTCAGTCTCTCGATGTGCAAAACTGATAGAGACATACCCCAAGAGACTTGCAGCTGTAATTGCAGCAAAAGGTGGCGCTACAAAGTATTAATGCAAGGGGGCCGAATAATATTGCACGCCCCACTTTTCAGTTTTTTTGTTAAAGTTTGACACATCCAATAAATTTCATTCCACTTCACGATTGTGTCCCACTTGTTGTTGATTCTTCACAAAAAATTCAAATTTTATATCTTTATGTTTGAAGCCTGAAATGTGGCAAAAGGTAGAAAAGTTCAAGGGGGCCGAATACTTTCGCAAGGCACTGTAGATGAAACTGAATATAACTGAAAAATTGAACTATCCCACAGAACCTTGTCTTGTACTTATCTGAAGGTATTCTCTCACAGAATACCCTGATGCTGTGTTCGCTTGGGCAACTCACTTTTGTCACACTCTCTCTCTCTCTCTCTCTCTCTCTCTCTCTCTCTCTCTCTCTCTCTCTCTCTCTGTGTGTGTGTTGGGAGCATTTGGCACAAGTTCTGCTCCCTACAGAGGTATTGCCATAAATTCTGTGTTGCTGTGTCTCAGCATTGAGTCCTCCTAATGCAAGCTTGACAATGTGAACATTTCCTCTTTTTTTTCAGTCTAACTTGAATTTGCAATCATTAAAAACTAAATTTGGTTGCTGTGGATTCAGTTAAGAATAGAGCTTTATTCTCTTGCTTTGGATAGCTGAATACCTGAATAAGGGTCTTCGGGAGTAAATACCACAGGGTGGAGATATTTTTTCAAGCAAAAGACAAGGCAAGAAAAGGCAGTCACTCATATTCTTTTGGGAATAGAAACTACTTTTGATCTTGTGTGAATATCTGTGGTCTCTCCCTTTCATCTTTAAAATGTTATACCTTAACAAAAATGCTGTTTTCAAATGAATAAACAAGCTTTCACTATCTACCTTTTGATTACTGCCCTAGGGGGGCCTTTAACTTGTAAGATTCTGTCTTCAGAGCAGCGATCCAGCAGTGTTACCAGATCAGGTGAGCTTCCGCCTATCATCGCTGGTGATGATGTCCCCCCACCCTCCCTCTCTTTTCCTCTCTTGCTCTCTCACGCTCTCTCTCAGTCCTCTTTTAGATTTTGTGTGCAGTCAGGTAACATGAAACTGAAATGGCCATAAATCCTATGCTTTTTCTGTAAGGTGGATTTTTGGATTTTTATTGCAACTTTTTTCTTTTGATTAATGAAAATGGAGAGAAAACTGAGAGCAGTTGCGCTGCTGGAGATACATTTGCTCTGGGTCTTTGTGTTCTTCACAATCTAGTGCAACTCATGAGAATGGTAAGATAACAAAAGGCTGTTCAGGTCACAGGGGTCATGAATTGTTTAGTTTAATGTTTAAACTACATCCCAGAGCACCCCACCTGACGCTCCCTGCTGAATATTCTCACTTCCTGTACTCCAACCTTCAGGTTAGCGTGGGTGTTCATGTGGTGGCACGCCAGGCACCTCGATCCACTGCCACAGTTTTTTCTCTTTCCTCTGCATCTTCGCACATTCCCCAGATTATCTCCTCCACCCTCGATAACACCCTGCATTTGGACTACCAGGCTGAAGGATGACCACACAGCTTTACCAGCTTTCACTTTCCAGGGACAAACCCTTTCTCCAATGAAACATGGGTACAGCTGGCTGTGAGCCTGGAACCTGACAGACTGGCATTTTTTGTGGACTGTCAAGAAGCTGCAGTTTTTCCGATAGAAAGTGAGAACAGGATTAACCTGGAGCTTCCTCAGAATGATCTCATCACTCTTGGCAGCACATTAGGAAAGAGAGACAGTAAATTTAGCGTGAGTTTCCTGTGCATACTGCATATCTGTGCGTGCCCACACACAGAGAGAACCACATGACGTCACCTAAACAGCTTGACTGGCAGTGCTATGTTTTAGTTTTGTGGCAGCATTAGATATTATACTAATGATATCTAAACCTTGTACTCACTGGTCTCTGCCTCACTATCAGGAAATAAAGTCACTTAGATTTGCCATGTACGTAATCACAAATTGAATAACACATCTGAAAGATCGCACAAAAAATACAGCAACTTAGTTGCTGGAAGTTACATAGAGTATACTCATAATGCATGTCATTATTTTGCTACATTACTGCATTTTTTTAATGCAGGGATATTTGAAGACAGCTGAACTTTCACCGAAATCATATCCAAGGCATCCATGGATCTGCAACAATCTTACAGGTAAGAGAAGATTCCATCTGCTCATCATTTTCTTAACCGCTTACTTACTCAGTTCAGGCTCTTTTTTTGGGGGGGGGTCCTTTGTTGTGAGGCAACAGTGCTAACCACTCTGCCACCGTGCTGCCTCCATAATAGTCAAGAATGTTGTTTGTCAACATCTTCAGGACATCCAGAGTGATCAGAGAGCTGTGGTACAGCAGCCTAAAAGATCTCCCCGAGCTGTAACCTCTGATTCTGAGGTAGAGAAAAATGATAAAATAAAGAAGGTAGAGAAGAGGATTGGGGAGCTGGCTCATGAAGTGGATATGGTCAAAAATGAGGTAGAAATTGCACTCAATGAAAAATGCCATGATGAAACATTACAGGACATCCTTTTTTTTATTCACAGATTGACAAACTACAGAGAGATGATAGACTGCAGAAGCTAGAGAAGAGGATAGAGGAGGTGGCTCATGTGCTGGACATAGTCAGAGATGAGGTACAGATTGCAGTTAATGTATGAGTTTTCCTGAGAAAAGGCATGATGAAATATTACAGGACATACTTGGATTTTTTATTCACAGAATGGCAAATGACAGGTAGCAGGCTTGTTTGTGAAGGAAGACACCTGAAACACTTTAATTAAAAAAGAAAGACATTTAAAGAGACAGACCTGTGTGTGTGCTTTCTCTCTCCCTTCTGAGCCCGTGTTCCTGACTAACCATAACATCTTTATACTACCACTATCTATGTAAACAAATTCTGGGTGCTGTGAGTCAGCCTTCGTCATTTAGTCTTGTTAAAGCTGGTTTTTCATGACCCAGATTCCTCTCAGTGATAAAGCCATAAAGCACATCTTCTTCCTGATGTTTTAATTAGTCATACAGAGCAATCTTGTCCAGATTAATAACAGAACATGGTGATGTTGGTGATGTTTTAATTGTACGTACTGTGGCTGAACCTCCAAGATAAGTTGAACTGAGACAGAGAAGTTAGTCTAGCACTTTCTGTCTGTTGTTCTCTGTGTAATGTATTATTTAATTTGTTTATTATTTGGTTGATCCACTGTTTATTAATTAATTTACTGGGGTTTACTTTTAAACATTTGTCAAAATAAGTAAAAAATAATCCCTAACACAAACTGCAGAAAGATAATAAACTACACAAGCTAGAGCAGAGGATGGGGGAGCTGACTCATGTGTTGGACAAAATCAAACATGAGGGACAGACTGCATTTAGTGTATGATTTTTTTATAAAAACATTACAGGACATACGCCATATTCCATCCATACTGGGATTTTTTTTAAAATTCATTCATCTATTTATTGTTTGTGTAATCACCGAATGACAAACTACAGACAGATGATAGACTACAACAACAGGAGAATACAGCAGTGGAGCTGACTCGAAAGCTGAAAAATGGTCAAAGATGAGGTACAGATTGTACTTGGTTTATGAGTTTTCATGAAAAATGACATGATGAAACATTACTGGACATATTGGTCTATTTTGTGTGTTCTATAACAGAATGGAAAACTGAAGTCATATCTGAAGGAGCAATGCAAAAAAAGTGACTTGTATTCTGCTGTTTATCGCATCTATCCTTATCAGTGTTTGTTTTTATTTCTTTCAATCTTCAAACTTGTTACACTCATAAAAAAAAGCAAACAAATATTAAAATATGTCTCTATCTGTATATCTGCTACTAACAACATTGACGCACATGCTCAGTAGCTCTTTACTGATGGCTGTCCCTATGCCTGAACCATGTCTATCTAACCTCGAACAAAGCAGAGGCACATGTTTTGCCTTGACCTCTGACCCTGCTGGCTTTCAGTTTCTATTTCCCCAGGATACTCCAATGCAAACAGAAGAGACAGCTATATTTGAACCACACTGAAGTCAACAAGAGTAACTTCGTACAATATTTATGAAGAACATTGCTGTCCAACCTCTGTGTTGTGAAAATGTATTCAGGGCTTTTTTGCAGTATTAGTATCACTGTTATAAGAGAAGTTGGTGGATAGATTGCAATGAAATTCAAGATTCGTAGAGAATGAGTTTTCTGTTTACATTTATTGAGTACCTCAGTGTAGTTGTAAATGCTTGTTAATGACAGCTGTGCTGTGTAGAGCTACACAAAGCTGCCGGGGTGTTATGATGTTTGTCCTGGTGTGCTTCCCCAACTGCATCTACTCTGGTTGTTTCATTGTTTTACCTTTAACATTTTCCTTATGTTTAGTTAGGCCAAGTGTTTAAGGTTAAGAGGCCACGTGTCCCCTCTCCACACTTCTATGCATGTTAGATCTCCAGAAAAAACTGTTAAGGTCCACTGGGCCTTTAATCCCACTTCTGGGAAGACGTCATCTTTTGTACTGGAAACAACAGTCATTTCCCCTCATTTAATGCCTGTAGGGACTGGTGTATTTTAGGAGCATGCTGCATTGGCAAACCAAGGCAGGGTCCCCACTGTACCCCTTCTTATACCCCATTGACTTTCCTTTGCCATTTCATTTATCTTTACTTCAATCACTTCTGCCCTGTGGCTGCAGACACGCATTTCCCTTATGTTAGTCTTGTCTGTCCTTCTATTGGATGGTTGTCTGAACGAAATTTCGTTATACTATGATGGAATGACATTGTATAATTTGTTGTATGATATTTAATTTCATTGTATGTATAATGACAATAAAGTTCTATTCTATTCTATTCTATTCTAACATAGACCAAATGTCACTAACATGAAACATTCCCTCACACTTTCATCAAATGGATGCTTGACTTGCTAAAGGAAATGCCTTTGGCAGGGTTTGCAGCCTCATTTTGTTTACACTGTAATTAGTGCCCTCTCTAAAATGATTTCAAAAGACATAGTTTGAGTCTTTTGGTGTCATTACAGTAATTAAAGGCTGAAATGTGCAAGGTCAGAAAAATTATATTCAATGATGATTATAAGTGATTTTCATCAAAAAAGTGAATTTGCTATTCAATGATTGGTATACTGTAAATATGATTTTATAACATAATAGCTGAGGAAAGACAATATGGAAGACGCTATTACGATCATGATTCAATCTGTTTGGTAGGAAATTCACCAGAAAGCTAACAACCTGTCCAGATTTCTTTGCTCTCACACAGTAAATAGTGTTAATAGACTTGTACGGCAAATATCTGGAAGTACCTGAAGACTGAGACCAGCAAACCCCAAGTAAGGGGAAATAAACAACTGTATTGAGCAAGGAATATGACAAAAAATAAGACAAAATATGAAACATGCCTTTTTTGGTCACTTAAATATGAATTCATTTTATGCACACTGGTAGCACTGTCTGGACTATTTATCATATCACTTCTTCTTCTTTTGGCTTCTTTAGCAGTTGCCACAGCGGATCATCTCCCTCCATCTCACCCTATTCCTTGAATCCTCTTCTTTCACAACAAACCTCTATATGTCCTGCTTCACCACATCTTTTTCATTTATGATATTACCATGGAGCAAAATATGTAAGCCTAAACCAAGATGTATTCTGCTAATTTTTATAGTAATATAAGCCACATAAAATAGTCTACATTTTATAATAGCTTTGACCTGTTCATAGATGGTAGAATCAATCCCAGGACCTTCTTGCTGTGACACAGCAGTGCTTGCTGCCATGGCAACCCCCATTTTCAGAGGCTCAAAAATAATTGGACAAAATAACAATTTCAAATATAAGAATATTTAATATTTTGGATGAAAATCCTTCACAATCTGTGACTGTGTGAAATCCTATGGGGAGCCCATGGACAACACTGTCACTGTTTCTCATCCCCAGAGATGCTCTGCAAGTTCTTTTCTTCAGCTGCTGCTTGTTAGTTGTTTGTGAGTCTTTCTGCATTCAGTTTTGTATTTAATAACAGAAAGCATGCTCTACTGGGGCAAGATCGAATGGCTTGGCCAATGAACAGTACCCATTTCTTTGCCTTTAGAAACTCTTGGGTTGCTTTTGCAATATGCTTTGGGTCATTATCCATTTGTATCGCAAAGCGCTGTCTGATCAGTTCTGCAGCATTTGGCTGAATCTGAGCAGAATGTATAGCCCTGTACACTTCATCAATTCTTCCTGCTACTTCTATCAGCGGTTACAGCATAAATAAACACCAGAGACCCAGTTCCACTCGGCCATGTTTGATGCTGTAGGCTTCAATAATGACCTGTTTCTCTCCTTCTCCATACTTTTCTTTTCCATTGATTCTGTTGAAAGTTAATCTTTGTTTCATCTGTCCAAGCAATCTTTTTCATAAATGTGCAGATGTTTTCTGGAAAAGTCTAATCTGGTCTTCTTCTTATTACCTTGTTATAAACCACATGCATTTACACTTGATTGTAAAATTATATTGTTAGTATATATAGTTCTTGATTTAGTTAGATGCCTTGATGTTGTTTTTATTAACCAGGGAAATAATTCTGTCATCATACAGTGCAAGAGATGCCTGGTATGCTGAGACTGAGACTCTTGACCTTTATAGATATTATGTCAGGAAAACTCACCTGTCAGTTTGTTCCTGCATGACAGCATGGTAAGAATATCATTTAGTTTAGTACATTAGGTCTGGGATGGTCATAATTTATATAGGCGTGTTCATTTCAGGCTGTTACACCTTAATAAAAGAACATGAGCACTTTCTTTGGCAATACAGCTTGTGCCTGCTGGGTTTGTTCATTTAGCAATTTGTGACAACTAATAGGCGCAGACAAGGGATTAGCTGTTCTTCTTCTAAACATTAACCCACATCCTTTTACACACTTGTCCCAGAAAAACCCATACAAAGGAAACAGATATATACAAGATGTGTGAAAAAAACAAAACAAAACAAAACATATTTTTGGGCTCCTGTGATGAAAAAAAGAAAAAAAAGAGGCATCCAATTGTGTAGTGTGTATCTTGTGTATACAGCTCTAATCATATAAATCTTCTAAGATATCACTGTGTTTTCATAAATTATAGTTAGAATATTTAGCTAATATCAGCGACTAACTTGTAAATTGTAATATGCTTACTGTATTTTAACTGCTGTGATTGGAAATAGCCAGTGGATGTCAGCAGAGATGCAACTTAAAGAACGGGAGCAATAGAAAAAAAGTGGACTTTTACAGTCTCATCATTTGAGTCAGTATCCCTTCTTGTGCAAAATTCTGTTTCCCTGTGAAAATCTGTTCCCCCTGTGTCGGGAGCGTGCACTGCAGCCGGTGTTTATGCCTGTCATCAAGGACAACAAGTCCTGTGAATATGAAAACATTTGCTCTTTATTTGCCAAAGTTACTCAGGGGGAACCAAATATTTCAGCCATCCAAAATATTCTGTTCCCCCTCCATAGCATGGGAACAAGTTAATTTACCAGCAAGTCTTTTACAGTGTTTATTCCTCTCATCAAGGACAACAACTCCTGTGAATATGAAAACATTTGCCCCTTATTTGCCAGAGTTACATGGGGGGAACCAAATATTTCAGACGGCTGAAATATTCTGTTCCCCCTCATGGGAACAAGTTCATTTACCAGACGCGCCGTGAAGACTGTCAGATCCGCCTCTGGCTGCACACTCCCGACACAGGGGGAACAGATTTTCACAGGGGAACAGAATTTTGCACAACACCAATATTTAAGCCATTGTAAATGACTTTCTGGCTTATACTATGTCAAACACATCACTTATGAATGATATCAGGCCATTTTGAGAAGGAAAGAACACAAGATAGAAGCTGCAATATATCCTTTATAAAGGTTGATCGACATTAAACATTTTCCAAAGAGATGGGCAATAGTTCAGCAAAAAATTCAACAAATACAACATTTTTTAAAGAAAACATTTTAAGTGGCAAAAGGGGAATAAAATTATTATAATGTATAACTGAGTATCATGATGCAGTCATGAGGATACTTGTGTTGTAGTACTGTGGACGTGGCACTACCTTTATTTTGCGGACTCCATCAGTGCATCATCATCATCATCATCATAATAATAATAATAATAATGTCTTAGTCTTATATAACGCTTTTCAAGGTACCCAAAGATGCTTTACAATTTCAAGCACCGTAAGTGACTCACAGTCCACCAAAAACGTCCTCTGGAGCCCCAAGAACCTCGCTCATCTTTTCAATCTATTGCATCAACAACAACAGAAGCTTTTTTTTTTCCTTCTACAACTTTTACAGCAACGACTTGCCTGACTTACTAAATAGCACCATCTTGTTGCAGAAACTGTGTAGTCCGCATCCAAATGCACTGCAGCTTAGAGGCCACTTATAAATTACTTACGAACACTGGTGACTGGAAAAACATGGGCAACTGATACATCTTAAATTATTAACTGATCACTGACCATTTGTGTGTGATCAAATGAATTAAATGAATGGTGAGGTCTATTATATCCAACAATATTTAACAGAACAATATCAAAAAAATTCAACATGTATAGATTTGCGTATCACAACATTAATTGTCCTCATACACTTGCAAAACAGATCTTTTATTTATTTTATGTATAACCCCTTCACAAATCCTGTTGACTACAAGCCTATTTACCAGAATTAAAAATAAAAATAAAAACATCTCACTTTTTGGCACTGGACTGTGTGGTCGATAATTCAGGCTCCAGATTAAGCCTTATCGAGTTTTTGTGTTTTGCTGTCTTACACAACTTCAGCATGTTCCTATCTATTTTGAAATAGTATTCTGCTTAACCTGTAGTTCGTGTTCTGGTCCCTGAAGAGATTTCTACATAAATTACTTGTTACTGTGATTTTGTTGAAAATTCCTTCATTATTCTGTTAACTTGCTCCAGCTGTGTCTCGCGATTGTGTCATTCAACCTTGACAGTGTGAACATCTGCTCTTTTTTTTTTTCAGAAAGGATGACAGTTTTACTTGAATTAGCAGCCATTAAAAACTGGGGATGAATCTTTTTGCTGTGGATTCAGTTAAGAATAGTCCTTTATTCTCTTGCTATGAGTTGCTAGATTTGCTGCTTGACTGTGATACTAGTCAACTAGTTTTCTTTTCTACAAGAAAAGACCCACTGGGTACAGGACAAAATTCCAGTTTGATATCTCACTGTAAAACCAAGTGAAATACTTCCTGCATTTAAGTTTTCAATAAACCCTCTAGGAGCAACGTGAGAAAATCCTTTGGGGTGGGGTGGATGGAGGACTTTCAACTGTGATTAAAACCATCTAACCGCATGATTTTTTTTTCCGTCTAGAATGTGGTCAGAGGGTGGGTCTTCATTCAGATCTGCTGTAATTGTGTACTTAATTGATGTGAAACAATCTGGCGTGATAAGGAACTCTATTAACATCTATTTAGAATCAGCTGGGTGCTTTATCATCTCTTCATCAAGACAAAACAGTACGTTTGTTTTGCTCTGCAAGTTTCAAGGCTAAGGGTCATGAGATTGTATGAGAAAGGGTCTAGAAAAATAGCCATTACAGTGATAAACAGGGCAACTACATGAGGAAAATACAAGGTAAGCACAGTGTGGTGCAAACTGGGGTTGCTTCCACAGCAGTAAGACATTAACCTCTCTCTCTCTCTCTCTCTCTCTCTCTCTCTCTCTCTCTCTCTCTCTCTCTCTCTCTCAATCTCTGAACGCACTTAAAACGCACAACCATTTTTGGCGGCTGTAGCATGGCTCCCTTCCAGTCTCCAGGCCAGGTTTTAGCTGATTACCAGAACATTGTTCTTTGGGAGTAATTACCGCTGGGTGGGGATATTTTTTTCAACAAAAAAAAAAAACAAGGAAAACAAGGCAAGAAAAGGCAATCACGCATATCCTTTTGGGATAAGAAACTAGACGACCTCCTGTCGCTGCACACCTTAACTTTGCATCTTGCGTGAATATCTGAGGTCTCCCCCTTTCATCTGAAAAGTGTTATCGCTTGACAAAAGTTGTAAATGGTTTCAAATTAATAAACAACCTTTCACTATTATCTGCCTTTTGATCACTGCCCCAGGGGGGGAATGACTGTGTCTGCAGAGCAGCGACTCAGTAGTGTTGCCAGATCGGGTGGGTTTCCGCTTACTTGGACATTTTTAAAGGTTAATCGTGCGGGTTCAATTATGTTGGGTAGGTGAACAAAATTTCGGCCTTTGGAATTGGCAGTTTTATTTTTAATTTGCATTTTTAGGTTCATTTGAAACAAATCCCATGAGTACACACACACACAGTGGTGAGTGCCTGCAGTTAAGACTTTCACAGTGAATAAAGCTTATACCAAATACAGTCATTCATTCGGTATGTAAATAATCTAAATATGTTAAATTTATATTCTGTAGGTTTACGTTTGCGCACGCCTGAGTGGAGCACAGATGCACGGATTATTCTTTGGGTTGCCTTTAGGTGATAGTAGTTGTGGTGATACCACGCCCTCTACCCCCCTTACATTTTGTTGTGTGCAGTCGGGTGCTTCTGTCCATTGGTCTTGAATGTCATGCAGTATAGTATGCATGCAGTATAATATCTATTAAAATATTTTTGGAATTTTTTAGTAACTTTTGGACTTGAAACCATCTGCAGTATCTGGCAACACTGGCATCCAGATGTTTCATGTTTCCTGAGCGCTTTTTGGAGAGGTCTGCTTACGAAGCAGTGACATATTGACCGTTAAACTCTATGGTCCATGGCTAAAATGACGATAAACGCTATTCTTTTTGTGTAAGTTGTTTGGATATTGATTGCAGCTTTTTTCTTTTGCTTGATGAGAATGGAGAGAAAACTGAGAGCGGTTGTGCTGCTGCAGATACATTTGCTCTGCGTCTCTGCGTTCTTCGCGGACGGACAATCTAGTGCAAATCATGAGAACGGTAAGATAACAAAGGGTCACAGGGGTCATGGATTGGTTAGTTTGCTGTTTTGGTTGAACTTTATTAAATGATCGTTTAAGTCATATGTGTGAATTAATCTGCGGACAGCTGTGGTGCCAGGAATCTTACATAGAGGATATTTTACTTTGGTAAATAGTCTGCTACGCTGTAAGTCCCTAAGAGCAGTTTAAAGTAATGTTGTCCAAAAGAATTAAAAGTCAAAATAGAAAAGTCATCATTTAATTAATGTTATATATTACAGTATTAAATTACATTACAGTAGTAATAGTATTAATTTTCAAATAAACTGTGGTTGTAATTGTAGGAAAAAGTTCAGTATTTCCCACCAAAATTTGGAAATGCCACTAGCAGTGCATTTCACCTTGCATACATGTACATCTACCTCCCAATAATTAGACACTATATAAATAGATCTATAAACCAAAACAAGCTTTTATTGTAACTTGCAGTTTCTGATTTTAGCTCTGAAGAGCTATCTCCAGATTTAAATAGTGTCATAACTTGAGACAGATCAGACTGAATGTATCATCTTGGGTTAATGTCTGTGAGGCAGCAATGTGTGACCAGCAGGTGAATGATTTCATTGTGATTATCTCTCTCACAAAGCCTCACAGTCATCACAATCCAGAAACCACAGTGTCATCCTCCAAGTCTCATGCTGTATGGATGTGTATGTCATACTATGTCTCTTGTCTCTTTCCTAGTGATTGACCTTGTGGAAGCCCTAAACATCCCTCACCGAAAAAATGTGACTAGCGGTATGATATATAAACTACGTCCCAGAGCACCTCACCTGACGCTCCCTGCTGAATATTCTCACTTCCTGTACTCCAACCTTCAGGGTAGCGTGGGTGTTCATGTGGTGGCACGCCAGGCACCTCGATCCACTGCCACAGTTTTTTCTCTTTCCTCTTCATCTTTGCCCATTCTCCAGATTATCTCCTCCACCCTCAATAACACCCTGCGTTTGGACTACCAGGCTGAAGGAAGACCACACAGCTTTACCAGCTTTCACTTTCCAGGGACAAACCCTTTCTCCAGTGAAACATGGGTACAGCTGGCTGTGAGCCTGGAACCTGACAGACTGGCATTTTTTGTGGACTGTCAGGAAGCTGCAGTTTTACCGATAGAAAGTGAGAACAGGATCAACCTGGAGCTTCCTCAAGATGTTCTCATCACTCTTGGCAGCACATTTGGAAAGAGAGACAGTAAATTTAGCGTGAGTTTCCTGTGCATACTGCATATCTGTGCATGCTCACACACACAGAGAACAACAAGATGTCACTTAAACATCTTGATTTATAGTACTGTGTTATTTTTTGGGGGCAACATTAGATATCATCCTATATACTTTGTAATCACAGGTTTCTTTTGTAACACACTATCAGGAAATGAAGTCACTTAGATGTACCATGTGCATAAATACAAATTGAAATAGCACATCAGAGAGAACACAAAAAATACAACCGCTTAACTGCTGTTGAAAGTTAAAGTATAGGTTACAGTATACCCAAAATGTCTTCCATTCTGTATAACACAGCTACAGTATATATTTTCTGCATTGACAGATTTTTTTTTAATGCAGGGATATCTGAAAACAGCTGAACTTTCACTGAAAGCATATCCAAGGCGTCCATGGATCTGCAACAATCTTGCAGGTAAGAGAAGATTCCATCTGCTCCTCAGACCCATGAAGGAGGCTGGAGCTTATCACCGCTTTCATAAAAAGAAAGGTGGGGCACACCCTGGACAGGTAGCCAGTCCATCACAGAGATAACACAGAAACAGACAACCATTCACACTCACATTTACACCTACTGTAAACATATTGCATATATGACTGATATGTTGCCTCTACATGTGGCTGGTACATATATGCTATAGGAACAAAAAGGATTGGGTAACACCTGTCAGTCTTTGAATTCAGGCATTTTCTGTCCCATTACCACAGGTGTATAAAATCAAACACATAGCGATACTGTCTGCCTTTACAAACATTTGTGAAAGAATAGGTCATTTTAAAGAGTTCACTGAGTTTGAGCATGGTCTGTAACAGGACGCCACCATTGCAACAAGTCCGTTTGTGAAACTTCTTCCTTCCTAGAGCTTTCACGCTCAACTTTAAGTGGTATTATTTTAAAGTGGAAGCATTTAGGAACCACAGCAACTCATCCATGAAGTTGCAGACCACTTAAAGTTACAGAGACAGGGTTGCTAAATGCTGAGGCTAGTGTAAAAGTCACCAACGTCTCGCTGACTCAATAACTGCATAGTAGCAAACCTCCTCTGGCATTAACAATAGCACAAACACTGTGGGCCAGCAGCTTCATGTCATGTGTTTGGAGGACTGAGCAGCTCCTGTAAGCTTAATGTGTAAGTGGCCCTGTATTTTTGATGACATGCTCTGGGGGTTGCCATGTGGTAAGAACTTAAAATATGTCATAAAATTTTGTGTAATTCAGTACTCATGAGTTCCATCAAATGCCTTATTCTTCTTTTAGATGAGGTGGCTCCTTCAGACACACACAACCCAGATTCCTGGACTGAATCTAGTCACCCTCACAGTAAACTTCAAACAAAACACAGATCACAGGAGCAAACCAGCCATCATCCTCCAGACATCCAGAGTGATCAGACGCAGAGAGCTGTGGTAGTGGAGCCTAGAGGATCTCCTCGAGGTGTAAAGTCTGCTTCTCAGCTAGAGAGAGATGACAGACTGAGGAAGCTAGAGAGGAGGATGACAGAGCTGACGCATATCCTGGACATAGTCAACAATAAGGTGCTTATTGTGTGAGTTCTCATGAAAAATAACATGATGAAACATTACAGGACATGCTGGGATTCTTTTGTTGATTTTATAACAGAATGAAGAACTACAGAATCGTGTGAGCTTCCTGGAGTTATGTCTGAAGGACCAATGCCCAGGTAACTCAGCCTTTGTCTGTTTGTGAGATCTATCATTATCAGTGTTTCTTTTTATTTCTTTCAATCTTTAAACGTGTTACATTTATGAAAGAATCATGCAAATCTATCTTTATCTGCATATCTGCTGTCAGCAACATTAACACACATGCCCAGTAGGTCTTTACTGATGGCCTTCCCTCTGCCTAACCTCGGTCAAAATGGAAGCACATGTTTTGTCTTGACCTCTGACCCTGCTGACTTTCACAGTTTCTGTTGCCCCAGGGGACCAGGGTGTCACAAACAGAAGAGGCAGGTATATTTGGACCACACTGAAGTCAACTAGAGTCGCTTCATGTAATGTTTATGAAGAACATTGCTGTCCAACCTCTGTGTTGTGAAAATGTATTCAGGGCCTTTTGGCAGTATTAGTGACACTGTTATAAGAGATGTTGGTGAATAGACTGGCATAACATTCATGATTCCTAGAGAATTCAGGAATTCCTTAACTTTTCCTGTTTGTTTACGTTTATCCAATACCTCAGTGTTGCTGTAAATGCTGGCTAAAGCAGAGCTGCACAGAGCTGCTGGGGTGTGATATTTGTCCTGGTGTGCTTTTCCAGCTGCATCTACTCTGGTTGTTATATTGTTTCACTTTTGGCTATTTCCTTGGGTTTAGTTACATAGCAGAGCTCAGAAACTGCTTGAGGTTGGTCACAATTACAAATGATTAGTGACATGCTTAGAAGCCGCCTTCTGTTGAGTTTTGTGTTACTATAATTTGCCGTTAGTTTCTCAAAATATATGAAGTATTTTCTTTCATTGTGATCTGCCTTTGCATTGTTAGTTACAGACTCAGTGCTACTAAAAAGGTGATTGTAAAAGCACAGTGGGATATTTTGGGGGATTTTTATGAAATAAATTACCAAAAATTAATTTCAGTCTTATAAATGCTTGTCAGTGGCTTTTCTCACCCTTTCTCAGGCAAGGCTATTTACATTTTCTGCCTGGAGCTACACATGTGGGACTGGCCAAAAAAAAACAGTCCTCCTCGGAGCTAAATAGCTGCAAAATAATAACCCACCTATAATTATCGCCCACCTATATGTTGTAGTTCACTGGTTGATTGATTAGATTATCTGTAGAATATTTCTTGGCCTGCTGCACTGATTGAGCCCCAAAGCAGTTAGCTTTGCATTTATCATTTCTGGCTATGGGTGTTGCAGTGGGGTTTAAAACTGGTATTTGAGATTAAGATGTGTCCCATCTCCACACTTGTAGAAATTTCAGGTCTCCAGAGATCAACTGTTAAGGAGTATGGTGTATTTCATTGCCACTAAGTTTTTAATCCTACTTCTGATCTCTAGTAAGACTTCCTTTTCTGCACTGGAAACACCAGTAATTTTCCCTCATTTACTGCCTGTAGGGACTGGTGCATGTTAGGAGCATACCAAGGCAGGATCTTCCCACCATACCACTGCATTACATTTACAATGAAGACAACATCTCTTTTGTGAGCAAAGGGAAACGACAAGCTTAGCTCATTATACAAAATAGAATATACACCTGTGTGCAAAGATTCAGATGTTTTAGCCTCTAATCATAAACATATAAGTAACTGGATAATTTGCCAATGATGTGTTGCACTGAAATTAAGGTGTAAATGTTCTAGTTGTGTGGGGTTGTTGCTGATGTTGGACTCTAATTTGATTTTCCCATGAATGTAACCTTCATGTAACATTCAGCCCACTTACACCCTACTGACTTTCCTTTGCCACTTGTTTCTGCCACTTCATTCATTTTTACTTAGGCCATTTCTGGAGAAGCCAGAGGACTGCAACGGCAATTGAGTTAACATACTATAGTGGACTCATGTTCCCTCACACTTTGATCAAATGCATGCTTCCCTTGCTAAAGGAAATACGTTTTGGCACAGTAGGTAGCCTCACTAGCCTCTTTCTTACTCTGTGATTAGTGCCCTCTCTTGCACACAAACACATTGTTTTAATCTTTTGGAGTCATTAAAATGATTAAAGGCTGAAATGCCCAAGGTCAGCAAAATTATATTCAATGAGGATTGTAAATACTGACTTAATCTTTTAAACAGAGTAAAGACATAATGGAGGAAGTTATTAGAGCCTTGATTTGATCTGTTTGGTGGAGAATCTCAGAAAACTAACATCCTGTCCAGATTTCTTCACTCTGTTTCTTCCAGTGTTAATAGACTTGTACAACTTAATGTCTGGAAGCCTAAAGACACTCATGGTTATGGTTACAGTCCATAAACAGTCCATAAAAAATGTGTGTATGTGTCTGTGTGTGCGTGTGTGTGCATGCCATGCTGTTCTATCATTACTGGAAAGATCGCAGAGCCGGATGTTCCTCAGTGACTCAGTGAGAAAAGGTAAAGAAAACCTGTGGCGATAGAGAGGGCAAAGGATGATACCAGAAAAATGTCCTCATTTGTATTTTCGTATCTACATTATACACTCCAATAAGTAGGATGCGCAAATACACTGTCAGAGTGGGGGTTTTTTTTCCAGAGACTGGATCCAAAGAGAAGACTCAGACAACTGCTGAAAAATTTCAGTAGTTTATTTAAAAACAAGATTTGAATGAGTAGCTGATAGGCGACTGTTCGGGCGATAGCTAACTTCAACAGAAGTGTTCAAGTAGGATCTGCAAAGAGGGAGCGAGGTAGTTAGCAAAGGCCAGCAATGAGGTGAAGGATGCAAGTGTTCGGTTTTAAGTCTTGAGCCCGGGGGTGGGGGGGCTGGGGCTAGGAAATAAAGAAGCTTGCTCAGTGGCGAGTGGGCAGGCAGGTGAGTTTCAGGTAAGTACAGAGAATCACATAACTTGAGCACTGATGTGGTACTAGTCCACCCGTGGGCTTTTGACTTCAGAAGGGGAAACAAGTGACTGTTTCAGGCAGCAGGGCAGGAACTGCAGGTACGTAGTGAGCAGAAGAGATGCAAAGGTTAGTGATAAGAACTTATTGAATTGGCAGTCGAACAAGGTAGGCCAATTTACCACCACGGTGGAGTCAACAATCTGGCAGGGAATCACTGCCACAGCCGGTCCTTAAAAACACAGCACTGGTGAGGCAATGAGTTCCAAATGCGAGAGCGCAAGCGCAAGGGTAGCTCTCTCACTGGGAGAGGGCACAGGTAATCCCCCCATCTCTCCACCTTCAAGAAAGAGCAAGAGACAGACTGAAAGACAACAGAGGAAAACCCCAAACCTGCCCCAAAGCCTAACACACACTTGCAGAAGCAGAAAAAAATGTATGTGCTAAAGATTTTCTTTCAATTCCAGGGACTCAGTCAGATTATCCTGTTCACAATGAATCCAATTCTGTGGAAGATTCCTCTCAGGCAAGTTCATGCAACGTGAGTATTGGATGTTATGTTCAACCACAATAAATGGCAATCAATAATATTTAATTAGCTTGAAGCCATCTCGTGTTTTTCTGTTCATTTGTTTTCTCATTTTTGTTTCTCTTCATTTAAATATGGGGTTAACACGTGGTGCTCTCCCCAGCCGTGCCCTTCCCAGCCGTGCCCGTCCCAGCCATGCCCGTCTCAGCCGTGCCCGTCCCAGCCGTGCCCTTCCCAGCCGTGCCCTTCCCAGCCATGCCCGTCCCAGCCATGCCCTTCCCAGCCATGCCCTTCCCAGCAGTGCCCTCCTGAGCCATGCCCTCCCCAGCCGTGCCCTACTCAAGACTGCAAAGAGGAGAATGTACCTGACTGTGAAAGACATGCATGTGATGTGAGTATTTGATTTTCAGCCACAATGAACAACAATCAGTAATACTTAATGACCTTAAAGAATCCTCTGGTCCTGCTTCCTGTTCACTGTTTCTCTCATTTTTGTTTGTTTTGTTTTTTTCATTTGAAAAGGGGGTTAACAGGGAGTTCCCTCAACAACCGTGCCCTCCCGAGATATACCCTGCTCAGGACTGCAATGAACAGAATGTGCCTGACTGTCAAACACCAGCGTACAATGTCAGTATTTGATGTTCAACCACAATAGGCTACATTCAAAATGTTTTAACAGGCTTGAAGAAGTCTGTTGGTCCCATTTTTCTGTTTGTTGGTTTTCTAATTTTTGTTTCTCTTCGATTGAAATGGGGGCCCTCCCCAGCCGTGTCCTCCCCAGCTGGGTCCTCCCCAGCCGTGTCCTCCCCAGGCATGCCCTCCCCAGGCGTACCCTACTCAGGACTGCAAAGAGGAGAATGAACCTGACTGTCAAAGACGTACATGTGATGTGAGTATTTGATTTTCAGCCACAATCAATGACAATCAGTAATACTTAATTAGCTTCAAGAAGTCCTCTGGTCCTGTTTCCTATTCACTGTTTCTCTCATTTTTGTTTCTTTTCATTTGAATAGGGGGGTAACAGGGAGTGCCCTGCCTGTTCAGAAGAGAATGTACCTGAAGGCTGTGAACAGCGAACCACAAGTAAGGAAAGAGAAAAAAAAGTCTACTGAAAAATGCATTTGACAGAAACAAAAACACCCCATTAAACAGTCCTTATTTGGTCACTTAAATACAAATTCATTTTATGCACACTGGTATTGCTGTCTGGACTATTCATTATATCACTTTTTCTTTGCCAAAGTGGATCACCTTCCTCCGTCTCACCCTATTCCTTGCATCCTCTTCTTTCACATAAACGCTCTGCATGTCCTGCTTCACTACATTCATGCTATTTATTAGCTCACCATGGTATAAAAAAATGTAACCCTAATTATTTTATTTATTTATTTTTATTATTATTATCTTTTTAAGAAACAGTTCATGCTGGTGTCATCACATGTAATCATACTTTCAGTTGTGAATGTCACAAAAATTGATACAACTTGACAAATCTGGAAAGAAAATATGATTCATGTGCCTTCTTGTTGGTTTTAGGTAGTCATAAACTAGTTATACACTAAACACCTTTTTTTGCAGAAAGGGTTAGGGTGGCTAAAAACTGTTAAACTTAAGTGAAACATGTTTATTGTACAGATAGAGTTGATTTTCTTTCTTCACTGTAGGATTTTGCACTGAAAGTTTAATGACTTCATACCTAGAAGCACAGGAATAGTAAAATAATCTGAGGTATGTGTTTGTAGGTTGCACCCATTCTGGTGTCAGCTATAATCATGGAGACTCGTGGCGGTTGGTGGAGAATCCTTGTGATATCTGCTCCTGTTTGGTGGGTTTGATACCAACTATCTACTTATGCTCTCATCTAGTTGCCCATCTCTAATAACGCTGTTCTTTAATAGGAGGGTGATGTTCGCTGTGAGAGGGAGCAGTGTAACACTGCCTGCAGAAATCCTGCTGCTCCTCCTCCCAATAGCTGCTGTCCAGTCTGCGATGGTGTGTTTTACTGCTTTGTATAACAGCATGTGCATGTGTGTTAGACTGTAGAGATGGTGTGTCTATTTGTGTGTCTTGTAGGCTGTGGTGTGAATGGACATGACTTCCCTAATGGAGCTGTGATCCCTGTTGGAGACCCCTGTCAAGAGTGTACATGTGTGGTACGTCTATAGCTTACTCTCAGTTACCCCGCCCCTGGAAAGGGGAATGGGGTATTGTTTTTGGTACGTTTGTATATTTGTTTGTTAAGAATATTACAGCAAAACTACCATTCTGATACATACCAAATTTAAATGAAAGATGGCCAGTGACTCCTAGATTACCTGATTAAATTTTGCCATAATTGGGTCAAGGTCAGAGGTCAAGTTTCCTGACAATCTTGTGAACGTGATAGCTCAAGAACAATGTGACCTGGCATGTTCAAATTCATACCATGGATCCATCTACTAAACATCTCGGACAACTTAATTCTTACTATAATAATTCCAATCACAGAACATGATGGCCCAATAAGATCTACTGAAACCTGCTAATTATGTGTTCAAGGACTTCCAGGGGATTTGGGCCACCTAAAATTTCTACTGCCAGGCGGCTGGGGGACAGCACTGGCAGGATTTTTGATCAGTCATTAAAATAATTTTTTTATGCTTAAATTTGTTTTAAATGTGAAACTGATCAGATCCAAATTCTGGATTTGCAGGATACTTAATTTTAACATGGGAAACTTTATTTTCATAAACACAAAATATAACAAAGTTATTTTAGCTGAACCTTTTAAACCATGGAAAATTGTGGGTATGGAAAATAGGACCTATGTGTTATCTCTGTGATTGAATGTTTGGAGACTGACATGTTTGTGAGACAAACAACATTCAAATTGTCACGTTCTGCTGGCGCAGGCAAAGCAGAGGACTCCAAAGCAGGACTCAGAAGCAAGAGCTATAATTAAGCTTAGACTTTATTTGACAAGGTCAAACTTAAAGTGAGACTGGTCAGGTGCCAGCAGTACACATTACTAAACTTGAACATAAACATAACTATGAACGTAACAAGAACATGGCATGAGACATGAAGCACACAGCAGGGCAGTGACGACAACACTGACCATACAGAGACAAGGACACAACAAGGAACGAGTGAAAACACAGACAATAAATACACAGAGGGATAACGAGGGATTGGGCAACAGGTGAGAGCACAGCTGATCACAATATATTGACAAGACAAGGGGAAGTAAAACTAGACACAAAGCACAAGGAACCCAAGATTGCCAAAATAAAACAGGAAGTGATCAAACCTAAATATACAAATAACTAAATAGATCACCCAACAACAAACTGAGAAACTGAACTACAAGATACACAATCTGAATAATATAACAAAACAAAACTACACAAGACATGAGACGAAGGACTAAGACAAGAGAACAAGCGGATACACTATAACAGAAAACCATAGAAACCTAAAATCCTAACTCAGAACTCAAAACATAACTCAAAGAAACAAGGCGCACTGGGCCACTGGCCCATGACCATGACACAAATAAGCTAAAACATCTGCCAGGGGCACGGTTTCTTGTGTCCACTTGTTTTGTTTTGTTTTGTGGTTTTTGTTTTTTGAATATGTATTAATCAATAAAGGATCATTTTATCTGTGTTCTTTCTCTTAAAGGATGGAAATATGGTATGTTCACCTGTTCGCTGCCCGGCGTTGTCTTGTCACAACCCAGTGCATCATGCTGGAGAGTGTTGTCCACGGTAACAAGTCTGCCTAACACCATCAGTATCACTTTTAAGCCTGTACTATTCCACATTTTGTTTCTATTGATTCTAAATATGTTTACTCAGTGTTTATGTAAACCTGTAGATGTGAGCAGTGTCAGTATGACTCAGAAGTATATATGAATGGAGACGTATTCATATCCCGGAGAGACCCCTGCCTCCAATGCCACTGCTCTGTGAGTTTTTTGGTTCATGTGACTGAAACGTGTCAAAATCTGTTTACCTTTCAGAGTAGCCGTGTTTTTTGTGACAGCTTGGTTGTGCTTTAATTTCTGAAAATAAAGAAATTGGAGATACGCATTCAATTTCTTCCTGTCGCTATCTATTAGGCAGGTGAAGTGTCATGTGAAAACAGGGCTGCATCATGTCCTACACCACACTGTAGTCATCCAGCTAAGTACATAGACGAATGTTGTCCCACATGCATTGGTGAGTATTCAGTTTCCTCATACATTTCAGCTTTTACCAAAACATTCAATAAATCTTATGTGTTTGTTCACCAGACTGTGAGTATGAACAGAGGGTGTATACTGATGGGACAGCGTTCACCCCTGCTGGGAGTGGACCCTGCCTGCAGTGCAGGTGTAAGGCAAGTTTGTGCTGTATACAGCAAAAAGATTGTATATAGTGCAAAAATAGAGCAAGATGCATGCTTTATGCTTTTTGCCTTATTTTTTGGAGAGGAGGCATAATTCTCCATCTGTTTCATGCTTTCTCTCTCTCTCTCTCTCTCTCTCTCTCTCTCTCTCTCTCTTCTGGATTATAGCACAGTTTGAGTCCACACTTTTCACATTCAATATCTTTTGACAGTTCTTTTGCTGTGTTTCTGTTTAGGGTGGCAATGTACTTTGCAATGAAGAAAAGTGTCCCCCTGTACACTGCTCTAACCCTATTAGAGACCCACATCATTGTTGTCCAGTCTGCAAAAGTAATTTCTGACTCACACACATTTACAGTGCAGGTGCAGCTCATTAGTGAGTGTCCTGTATGAAAACTTTCCTGTCTCAATGTAGCCTGTGTATTGGATGGAATCGAATATGAAGCGGGCTCCAACTGGCAGCCTGAGGGTCCGTGTTCCAGCTGCACTTGTGTGAATGGAGAGGCCTTATGTACACGCACACAGTGCCCCCCCACTGACTGTCAGCATCCCACCAAGATTACTGGTAAAACTGTGTGTATTAGCAATATGAGAATTAGCTTTGTTTCAGATGAGTGTTCTAGGGTGTCTCAAAAAATAAGAAAAAGTTCTTTGTGAAAAATTACTTCAAAAAGGTACACTTTCATATATTCAACATTCCAAGCTTTTTTGTTTTAATTTTGATGATTATGCCTTAATAATTTGAGATACCAGATTTCTGGTTTTCATGAGCTGTAAGCTATAATCATTAGATTTAAAACTAGAACTAGAAAATTATTTAAGTATTTCACTTTATATGTAATGAATATATAATATATTCAAGTTTATCTTTTTGGATTAAATGATTAAAAAAATAACTTTATCATACTTTTTTGAGAAGCACTAGTAAACTGAGTATTTTGTCTCTTCCGTTTCATCAGGATCCTGTTGTTCAGTGTGTAATAGCTGCAATTATAACCATCGTATCTATAGTAACGGCCAGAGCTTTACAACCCCTGACCAACCCTGCTACACCTGCACTTGTCTGGTAAGAGTGCTTGCATTCATGAACACACTGCACAGCAGTTTTTATCTTTGCACCTGCTAACATGTTCTTCTTTCATCTTCTGCACAGCGTGGCACTGTTCTATGTGAGACACAACCTTGTCCCCCACTTAATTGCAGGGACTCATACACCCCACCTGGAGAGTGCTGCCCAAAATGTCGAGGTATCTAAACTCAGGCTGTGATTCATGTCATATCATGTCATAGGTAATCTTTGTCTGTTCTGAGTGAGGAGAGTATAATGTGTGTGGTTATCATTCCTGCCAGACTGCTCCTATGAAAACCGTGTGTTTGTCAATGGAGATGTTTTTCTCAACCCTGTGAGTGAGTGTGAGGAGTGCACATGTGTGAGTGGAAGGATTGACTGCCATCAAGCACAATGTCCTGATCCTCACTGTAATGCACCTCTGCCTGGGACATGCTGCCGGAACAACTGCAATGGTGAAAACGATTACATTTGCAATTAGGAAAACCAATAATTCAGAGAAATTAGGATCTCACAATTACAGTATTCCTCATTGTACTGCTGCAGGCTGCAGCTATGCAGGGAACGAATATCCCAATGGACAGGAATTTCCCCATCCTACTGACCTATGCCGGACATGCAGCTGCACTGTAAGAATAATGAGTATGACACCTAATTCAGTTACCTGCTGCCCTCTTGAAGCCGGATTTGATTTCTATCTGTGTGTGTGTTACAGAATGGAAATGTCCAGTGTCTGAAGAAGAGGTGTCCCCCACTGCCCTGCTCCAACCCTAGTGTCACACAGAGAGACTGCTGTCCCCAGTGTCCCGGTAAGAACATTCAAGTACAAAGTCTTTCTAGGTCAGTTTCTGGGCACTTAGCTGGGAAGCTATTTTAAAGCATTGCCTAAATTAATTTTCATTGCAATGGTCACTGGGATATAAAAAGTGAATGAGAGAATTACCAGTCAAATGTGCTGGTAAGGTTGTAAAAAGCATTTTAAGTTATCCATTTTTAGTTATCCAGTGATAGTCGTTTGTGCAAGAGGAGGAAGGTGTGTTTAGAGGCAGCAGAGAGAAGGAAAGGCAGGAGTTTGGAGGTGAGTTTAAATATAGGGACTATGACTGGTAAAAGAGGAACAAGTGGAGGCAGAGTCAAGGATTAAATGGTGGACACTGAAGAAGAGAGAATGTTGCACAGAGTTCTGGGAGGAGTGGAGACAGGCTTTGGGTGCTACAGAAGAGTTACCAGATGACTGGGAAAGTACAGCTGAAGGTGTGAGGGAAACAGACAAGGGTGGAGATGCTATGATTTTTAGTTGGAAGTGACCAGATGAGAAAAGATTAGAAATGAGCATTTCAGAGGGACAGTTTGGGATGAATAGTTTGGAAATGAAGCTAGGGAGGCAAATTTGAAATGGTTTGGACATGGGCAGAGGAGAGATAGTGGATATATTGGACAAATGGTATTGAAGATGGAGTTGCCAGGCAGGAGGAAAAGAGGAAGACCACAGAGATTCATGGACATGGTGAAGGAGGACATGTAGGTGATTGGTGTGAGAGAGGATGATAGAGATAGGGAGAGATGGAGACAGTGCCATGGTCCTCCGTTTTGCATTTTGTTCTTTTAGGATCTGTTTTCATTGATATTCTATTGTGTTTTCCCGATTTGTTTATACTTTTGATTCTTAGTTTATTAGTTTTCTGAGTCCTGTTATCAGTTATAGTTGCCTTTTTTGCATTACTGGTTCCCTTTGTTCTTGTCTTCCCCTAACTGTGTTCCAGTGCCAGGTTTGTTCCTCTGTGTCATGTCCCTTGCCCATGTTGTGTTTTGCCTGCCGAGTTCTGCATTCTGGGTCCAACCTCACCTGCCACACAGCTCCCCATGACAGGCACATGATCTACTGTGGCGATGGAGGAGGAATAATAGTTGTTTGTGCATCTACGGCTACATTGCAAATAGGAACTGCTAACTTTTAAATTGTACATACATATAATGAGAGAATACATATAATTTAAATACAAAAAATCTTTGGGGAACCTTGACAGGCAATATAACAAACGTAAATCTTTTCATTATTATTGCTTACCTTCAGTCATCTGGAAGACAAGTAGGTGATGTCCAAATTATTACTTGACTTAATGTTAATATCAGACATAATCTGGGGAAGTTTTTGTTTCTTGGTGATAGCAAATTATCAGTTACACCATGGACTATGAAGTTGAATATTGGAAGATTTTATGAATTATTGTTTATTTTATGAGTAATTTCTCTGGTGTTTCTTCAGCTCCTCCGTCAGACTGTGTGTATGAACAAAGATCCTACAGACACACGGAGCGTTTCGACGACCCGACTCACAGCTGTCGATCATGTGTCTGCACCAATGGGACAGTTCACTGTAAGCGAAAGCGCTGCCCCTTCGCTCACTGTTCTCACCCCATCACACAAGATTGCTGCCGGACCTGTGAAGGTACAAGCTGACATGTCCTTACTTAAAGACAAAATGCTACTATTTGATACAGTCATTCGTTCTCAATGATCTCTATATCTCTCTCTCTCTCAGGCTGCTCACATGAGAATCTGGAGCGAGCTAATGGGGAGACCTGGGATGATAGATCAGACCCATGTGTTGAGTGTGTCTGCCGTGACGGCTCTGTCCAGTGTCGCAGGAAACGCTGTCCAGCCTCCAACTGTAACCACCCAGTCCAGAGACAGTGCTGCATGTCCTGTGATGGTGAGTAACTGAGACACCGTCCCACTCATTGGCCTCAGTTGAAATCATTTATATCTTTTTTTTAATGCATCAAACTGTTACATGTTTTCTTGCAGGCTGCATGTTCAATGGTAGAGAATATCTTGAAGGGACTGAGTTCAGTGATGGCAGAGACCCCTGTGTTGTGTGTCAGTGTTACCGAGGGGATGTCACTTGCACCAAGATACCCTGTAATGAAGACTGCAGTCATCCTTATAAACCACCCGGACAATGCTGCGGAGAATGTGAACGTATGTTTGGTTAAAAACTCACACTTCCCACACTTTGTTCTAAACTTCCATCATCATAGTATGACAAAATAAACCTGTTTTTATTTGTCAGGCTGTTCCTATAACGGTGTGGTCCTCCTCAATGGACAGTCCATCCCTGACCCAGGAAAACCTTGCTCTGAATGCATTTGCGAGGTAGCATCAGAACACCCACACAGACATTCTTTCTCTCGTTACGTGCCATTGTCATTCTTATTTCTCTTACAGAGAGGTTCTGTGCAGTGCAGGAGGAAGCAGTGTTCTGAAGCCCTCTGTGCTCATCCAGTCGCAAATGCTTGTGGCTGCCCCGTCTGTAATGGTATCCAGCGAACAACATATCATAGCTCATCTTAAGTGAAATAAGTAGGTAACTGAGGCTTCACTTTGTGTGCAGGTTGTCATTTGGAAGGTTTGACTTATGCTGATGGACAGATTCTCCCTGAAGAAGAACAAAGGTGCCAGGACTGCAGATGTTCAGTGAGTGAGAGAAGCACATTATTTAAACCACTTATTCCGTTCACGCTCACAGCTGCTGTTTCTTGTGCCTTAGAGAGGTGAGGTAGTGTGTGAGCAGAGAAGATGCCCCGTTGTGTCATGCCCACATCCAACTCTCAACAGCTGTGCATGTGAAGTGTGTGACGGATGCAACTTCTATGGACGTGACTGTTTGAGTGGAGAACAGTTTCCTCACCCTACAGAGAACTGTCAGCGCTGCTCCTGTCAGGTACTGCCATGCATAATTATCAGCTGTATCAACTGTAGATTGGACATCAATAATGTTAAAGTTGTGGGAAAGAGCATATGGAAAATACAGCAAGATAACAAATAAATCAGAAACTTTAGAGATTACAGGTTTATATTAAAGAACCAGTCCAGGATCTGTCATTTCAGATCCTGTGTGCTCTGAACGTTTGTAGCTTGTGGATGGCAGCTGTGATTTGTTATAGAACTCCAGTGAACTCCTGTAGTCAATCTTTCAAAAAGTATAAATGAATCAACATCACACCTGCACCACATTCCACTTTTTGAACTTTTTATACCATCTGTACCTATATAAACTCCCAGGCCACTATGTTAGGCACACTTGTTCAACTGCTTTTTAACACAATTATCTAATGCTCCAATCACACGGCAGCAACTCAGCATATCTAGGTATGTAGAAATAGTCAAGACAACCTGTTCAAGTTCAAACCAAGCATCAGAATGGGGGGAGAAAGGTTATTTATGTGACTTTGAAAGTGGCATGGTTGTTGGCGCCAGACAGGGTCTGGTCTGAGTGTTTCAGAAACTGCTGATCTAATGGGATTTTCCCACACAACCATCTCTGTGAGTTAACAGAAAAAGAGAAAACCATGAGCATCAGTTCTTTTGGCAAAAATTCCTTGTTGATATCAGAGGTCAGAGAAGAATGGCCAGACTGCTTTGATAGGAAGGCAACGGTAACTCAAATATCCACTTATATGTATGCAAAAGAGCATCTCTGAGCACACACCATGTTGAACCTTGAAGTCGATGGGCTACAGCAGTTTAAGGCAACCTGGGTGAGCCAAGAACAGGAAACTGAGGCAATAATTCACACAGGCTCATCAAAATTGGATAATAGATGATTGGAAAAATATTGCCTGATCTAATGAGTCTTGATTTCTGCTGCAACATTCAGATGGTGGGGTTCAAAATTGAGCATCCTGCCTTGTAATAACAGTTCAGGCTGCTGCTGGTGTAGTGGAGTGGAGGATACTTTCTTTACAGACTTTCAACTCTTTAGTACCAACTAAGCATTGTTTAAACACTGCAGCCTACCTGAGTGTCGTTGCTAACCAATTTCTCTTCCTTTTTGGTCACAGTGTACCCATCTTCTGATGGCTGTTTCCAGCAGGATAACGCACCATGTAACAAAGCTCAGATCATCTTAAACTGGTTTCTTAAGCCTGACAATGAGTTCACTGTACTCAAATAACCCCCACTGTCAACTGACAAATTTGCAGCAACTATGTGATGCAAACAATATGGACCAAAATCTGTGAGGAATGTTTCCTGCCCCTTGCTGAATCTACGCCACAAATAATGAAGGGAAACAGGGACCCAACCTGGCAATAGCAAGGTGTAACTAATGAAGTGGCCAGTAAGCATACATGTGCCTTCAAATTGCTAAAACAAAAAAAACAACAAAAAAAAATACTTCCAATGGAGAAACCACTTGTGGAAAAACTATGTGCACTTGAAACAAGCAAGCTACAAACTTTCTATAGTCACCTGTAAAGCACCTGAATAGTATGTCTTGCTCAAGAAAAATATACTTAGTTAACTATTTCTATCGTTATCACTATTATCATCATTATTGTTACTATTATCACTACCCTAGCCCCATCAGTCATTAAAATTTGGATGACTTATTTTTATTTCCTACCACTCTTTTTTTTTCCATCTCCAATTGTACCAGATTATAGCTGACTTTTAAATGGGCAATAATTTGCGCTTGTGTTTTTGTGTGTGATTGTGTGTGTAGAATGGTGATGTGGTATGTGAGCGTGAGTCTTGTCCAAGCATCACCTGTAGTCATCCAGTGACACGTCCTGGGGACTGCTGCCCCGTCTGTGACTCCTGTCTCTATGAGAATACTGTTTACTCCAATGGTGACATCATCAGGCCCTCATCCAGCCACTGCCAGCACTGCACCTGTGTCAGGGGCACTGTTGAATGTGAGCCCAATGACTGCCAACAAACACCATGTGCTCAACACATTTCCCACGCAGGACCATGCTCAGGTACATCCTGAAATTATAAACACACCAGCTGACAATTTATTATTAGGAAAGATAGGTCTCCATATGTATTCACCTTTTATATCTAACAAGGGCTTTATTGAACAGTTAACCTGCATTAGTATGTAATCTGTAGTATTTTCAAGCACTTATTTCTACACTGTTAAACAGAAATTCCTAGAAGTATGAAGAGTATAAAAACATTTTGAAAACAAGCTCCTGATCACAAAAAATGACACAAAAAAAACATTTTCAGTACATTTACATTTTGCAAAAGACATTTTTATCTTTTATGGACTAATTTGGAAATCTGCTTACTTTGGATGAATCTCTGATTTGTTGTTCCTGGTTTGGTTACAATCCCGTTAAAAGAAGGCATTTGCCTACCCCTGGAGTGTTTTACCTTTCAATCCTGTTACTGCTTTATTTTACCTTCATAAGTCTTTGTTTAGTCCTTGAAAGTCCTTGAAACTCCAGACACCTGACCTTATACCTTTGTCACTGTTTAACACCTGTCAACTATACCCCACCCACTGATTGTTGTCCCTTCCCATCCTCTTGTGTAAATGTTATGTTTTGTCAGTGGGTCAGGGTCGGCTCAACTTTCTTTGGATTGGTACCAAAATACTCAATAAAAAAACAAAACAAAAAAAAAAACACCACAGCAGCAAACTCTGGGAATACAGGACTTCGGGTGATTTCTCAACACTTTGGTCCCATGATCCATTTGGTAATGCATTTTATTGAAAACCCTTTTCCCAGATCAAGGACACACAAGCTACTCACAAATCCAAATTTTACTAAGATGTCAGGGATCCTTTTGAAAACTCAATTAATGTTGCTGTGTGCTGTCAAAGGTCTGTGGAACTGCACAGCCTTAGGATTTAACTTAATCTTTTAAGGTTTTGACATTTTAGTTAGCAGACAATTTGAAAAAAGAAAAATAAAGAAAATGACGTCTGAGAAATAGACCAGTTTTAAAAGTTTTGAAGGGAAATAAAAATGTGTTTACCAGTCCTGTAGATTTCAGATAGATCTATCTGAAATCTACAGGACTGGTAAACAGAAGGATAAGGATAAGCTTGCCAGTCTTGTTGAATATTATATGCTAGCATTATACAGGTCCAGTCAAACGTTTGGACATGCTCACCCATTTATATGTATGGGAAAGTGTGTCCAAATGTCTGACTGGTACTGTGTGTGTGTGTGTGTGTGTGCGTGTGTGTGTGTGCGTGTGTGTATGTATATATATATATGTGTATATATATATATATATATATATATATATATATATATATATATATATATATAGAGAGAGAGAGAGAGAGAGAGAGAGAGAGAGAGAGAGAGAGAGAGAGAGAGAAGAAAGTGTGTTGAGAAAGTGGAAGGAGCACTTTAGGAGCTCATGAATGAAGAAAATGAGAGAGAAGAGGATGGATGGAATAAGGTTAGTGAATCAAGAAGTGCAGACGATTAGTAAACAGGAAGTGAGGGCAGCTATGAAGAGGATGAAGAGTGGAAAGGTGATTGGTGTGGAGGTATGGAGCTGTCTAGGAGATAGGCTAGTGGACTTTTTAACCAGATTGTTTAACACAGTCCTGGAGAGTGAGAAGATGCCTGAGGAATGGAGACGTGTACTGATTATCAAGAATAAGGGTGATGTGCAGAGCTGTGGTAACTACAGAGGGGAAAAGGTGAAGAGCCATGTGATGAAGCTATGAGAAAGAGTTGTTGAAGCTAGTTTAAGAAGAGAGGTGATGATCAGTAAGGAGCAATATGGTTTCATGCTGAGAAAGAGCTCTACAGATGAGATGTCTGCTTTGAGAGTGCTGATAGGGAAGTATAAAGAAGTTCAGAAGGAGCTGCACTGTGTCATTGCAGATCTAGAGAAAGCATATTATAGGGTGCCAAGAGAGGAACTGTGATACTGCACAAGGAAGTCAGGAGTGGCAGAGAAATATGTGAGGGTGGTGCAGAACATGTATGACAGGGGTGAGGAGTGAGGAGTGAGGCAGGAATGACAGATAAGTTCAAGGTGGGGGTGGGATTACATCAGGGATCGACTCTGAGCCCCTCCTTGTTTGCACTGGTGACAGACAGGTCAGACAGGAGTCTCTGTGGACCATGATGTTTGCAGACAACACTGGGATGTGAAGTGAGAGTAGGGAGCAGATGGAAGAGAGCCTGGAGAGGTGGAGGTATGCTCTGGAGAGAAAAGGATTCAAAGTAGAAGCAAGACAGAATACATGTGTGTGAATGAGAGGGAGGCAGGTGAAACAGTAAAGATACAAGGAGCAGAGGCAGTGATGGGACAGAGGAGGACGCTAGGGATAGAATGAAATGAAGGCAGATAATCTGCTGTAGCAGCCGCTAAAGGGAGCAGCCAAAAAGAGAAGAAGAGATCATTTTGATATGTTTTACTTTATTGTGACATTATTCCATGTTTTCTTTTGTTCGTCATAACATGTCTGTCTTTGTGAAATGTCCTTTAATGTTTTCTTTTTTCCTCTTTCAAAGTTGTACAAGAACAACCAAAGAACATATTACAGTGATTCTGCTGGGATCTGCAAAACAGCCTAAGTTTGATTGCACAATTCATGTACTTACAACATGAAATGTGTGCATGAATTTAATGGTTGTCTATTGGTTGTCTAATGGATAACACAAACAGGGCGAGGCAGAGGACAGGGAGTGGAAGGGAGCATTTAGGAGAAGGTAGTGGAGTCAAAGCTGACACCACAGACAACGCCATACCTTATCATTCTCAGAGTTCTTAAAAACATATTTATTGTTTTGTGTAAAATAAATAGGAAACAAACTGCCTGTATAATCTAAGCTAACCCTGCCTATAAGCAACTGGATGGAAAATCCATCAGTTCGCCCAGCACAACCTGTAGGAAACTCAGCAAAATGAAAAATAAGAAATGTGATCCACTAGTTAAATTAACAAAAAGAGCTAAATTTAACTATTTATACAAATGGGAAACAAGCATACTTGCATACAAGCATACTGGAGTCTTTCAACGTTATGTGCAAATTCTATTGGTTTGAACATTTTAAAAAAGCCCCCCCCCCTGCATTTTCTGTGGGGCCCATAGCAATTTTGCCCTTTTGGACTCCGAAGAGGGAATTCTGTGTGTAACCACCATGCGGCAGAGATCAACAGGTCTCTTCAACACATGACTCCCCTTTCTTATCACCTTTGGTACCGCATAATGTTGAACACACTCACATACATGAGAGCAATGCAGACAGTGGAGTCCACCATCTACAGAGAAGTGACACCAGCATCAGAATCCCACAAGAAGCTCCAGACAATGTTGTACAAGAATCCAGAAGAAGCTTTACAAACCTTACATCTGGCTGAAGAGCGAGCTGAAACAAAGGAAGTTGAAGGTATATGACCTTCCTCTGGTCAGCAAAGAAAGAGACCATGGACATGCCACCACTTTGCACCCTTCCCTGGCAGCTGTAATGTGTGTGGCTTCATCCCAACGATGGCTTTGCCTGCAGTATTATTATTAAAAACCTGGATGATCTCAATTACAGCCAAAATCAGGTGACAGCTCAGCTGATGCCCTTCTGCGCGTTCTTCTGGCCAAATCTCATATGGGATGTGCTACTTAAGCTGCTTCAGCCTGCAAACAGCTACTGTAACCCCACAAGCTCCTTTGCACATCCACATTTTCCATTTCGTGCTATTAATGCTATTTCTGTCTTAGAGTATTGTCACTGATGGCTGCTCTGTTCTGTCAGGACTCCTGATGCTAACTTCAATGTCTTTAGGCTTTCAATGTGGAATAATGGAGAGGCCCCATAATGTCCAACATAATGTCTAAATTTAAATTGATGCAGCTGTGAAAAGAATTGGAATAATGTTATCTAAGGTACTTCTGACAGAACCAATATTATATCCTCCACTACAACTTTATACAGTACACTACACCCTTAATCTTCTACGTTTTGCCACTGTTTAACATTTATATTTAAACCACACCCCACTCAGTGATTTTTTTTCCCCTCCAATTCTCATGCTCATCAGTATTAATGTCACATTTGTTAATGTCAGTGTTTCAGGGTCGCCTTACCTTCCCAGGCCTACTCTCTGGGTTGGTAATCCCTCTGTGTACTAGAATAGTCAATATACACACCATTGCCACAAACTCTGACTGACTTCTTCAATATTTTCTTCCTCTCCTACCCTTGGTCTTGTGTCTCAGTGTGTATTCTGAATGGACAGGAGTTCAGCGATGGGCAGACATGGACCCTGAGTTCAAACCACTGCTCCACCTGCACCTGCAAGGTCTGGCTTTGTAAATTTTTGTAGATCTATGTTTTAGTCTTCTCCATATTTGCCACCTTTATTGTATAGAAGGGCTGATCTGTGATATTCTTGCAGGCAGGTGAGGTGCATTGTGCAATTCCTGAGTGCCCTAAGCTCCCTTGTATGCATCAGGTGACTGATCCAGGAGCCTGCTGTCCTCGTTGCAGAGGTAAATAGAATAATGAAATCTATAAGCATAAGAGAATTAGCTTGCCAGTGACTCAATTTTCCATCTCAGGTTGTGTTTATGAGGGAGAGGAGCATACAGAGGGCAGCAGCTGGTTTGCAGACTCCACTCCATGTCTGACATGCATGTGTGTGGACGGTGTGACCACCTGTTATGAAGTACACTGTCTGTCTCCATGTGTCAACTTCATCAGCGTGCCTGGGGAGTGCTGCCCAGTGTGTGCTGGTAAGCAATTCACATGAGATTTGCTTTAGGTGCCGTTTCTCAGCAGTGTCTCCCAGTAGTGAAAGCTATAAGTTTAATAAAAGATATATGTGTTGTAATAATGTGTCATTATTTTTGAGTAGATTGTGTATTTGAGGACAGAGTATATGGCCCAGGGGACAGTTTCCATCCAGCCCATGATCCCTGTCAGATCTGCACATGTGAGGTATGAACCAAGTAAAAAGGACACCTGAATGTGTTTATGAAATTTTGGTTTAGGTTATTTGTTTAATATAACTTACTGATTATACTGAATATACGTATAAAACAGGGCTGTCACAGTATTAGAGTTTCATTACATTCATTTCATTATTTCATCAGATATTTTAGGCTAAAATATTACAGTGAGAGTTAAGATATGACATAAATGTACTGACATAAATGACAACATATTATCTTATGTGTATTATAAACATTTCAATATTTTTTGTGATATTTTGTGACATCCTTAGAATAAAATTGTCACTATTCCCAGATATGAGCCTTTTTTTGTGGAATGCTTTGTTAATACCATTTCTGAGTCTAAGTTTCTCTTCTGGGGTTTCCTGTCTCTGTGTGTCTCTGTGTCTCTGTGCTTAGTTATCTTCTGGGTCATTTCCTGTTTTGCATTGGCTGTTAGCATCTCGTTGGTGCGTTGTCTTGGGTTTACTTCCTGTTTGTTGATTAACTTGATTATGTTCAGCTGTTTCTCATTCCCTCCACTTCCCACTTCCTCAGTTACCCTTTATGTATAAATCCTATCTTCTCCTCAGTCTCTGTTGCAGCATCTGTTATCGTTCCCAGTGTGTTTCCCTTTCTGTTCTCGTGTGTGTCTTTGGCTTTTGTTGCTTTTTTCACTGCAGCCTAAACGAATGGCTCGCCTTTTGTTCAGTCTGCCTCCCACATCCTCTATTTTGGTCCAGTGTGATTAAAAACATATGAATAGAATAGAAATAGTAATAATAGAATTGGTAGTAGTTATAATCCTCTTTGTCTGTATCACAGGTAATGCCAGATGGAGAACAGCACTTGAAGTGTTACCGAAAGCAGTGTCCCAGTCTGGTTGACTGTCCAAAGAGCAACATCTTGTTCTCTGGACCAGACTCTTGCTGTCCTGTCTGTGCACGTCAGTGATAAAAAATTAGTAATTAATAAATAAATTACACTACATATTATCTCTGCAGTATTGCTGAGCTCTGTAACATTTGTGTGTATCTTTAGAGCCTCTCAGTAACTGTACCACTGCACTGATTGGCAATGAGGTATTGGCAACAGATGACCCCTGTTTTACGTGCCAGTGTAAGGTAAAACAGACACTTTTTTTGACACCCAACAGAGATGTCAGTGATATTTTTAAGAACACTGAGTGATGTTTGCATTCTGTTATAGATAAGGAATTTAAAAAAAATAGAATTATGATATTTCAGCAGCTACAGAGCTTCATTGAGTTGTTGGTATTGTTTAACCACAGCGCGACTGTCTTCATCTCCTGTGTAGGACCTGACATGGACTTGTTTACACAAAGTCTGCCCACCACTCACCTGCCCTCTAAATGAACAGTTCACCTCTCCAGACTCATGCTGCCCTGTGTGTAAAGGTAAGAGTTCATGTCATAAGCATTCAAATTTGACCCTATAATATGATACAGCAGCAGCCATCTTAAAATTTTGATTCTTGACATTAAAACATCTCTATTGATGTTGGCTTTCCTATGTTCCTATGTTCCTTGCAGACTGTGTAATCGAGGATCAGAACAGGCGTGTACTTAACGGCACCAGCTGGAAAGACAGCGACGATGACTGTGTGACATGTACCTGTATTGTAAGTCACCAGAAATCCAGACAGCTGTCATGAAGTACTTCATGTAAAACACTAAAAGAAAGGTCCAGTGCTCTCAAGCAGTATTATACTGAGGACTTGATTCTGATCACTAAGCTAATGAAAACACATTACACCTAATTGAAGGTCTAATATTAATAAGCTGTTACATCCATCCATACATACATATATACATTTTATTCTGGTTGTCCAATTCAAGGTCATGGGTGTAACCCCATGCATGTGTTTGGACTGTGGGAGGAAGGCAGAGTACCCAGAGAGAACCCATGCAGAGAACATGAAAACACCAAACAGAAAGGCCCCACCCTGGATTTGCACCAATATGTTGCCCTTAGATGTTATATTACAAAATAGATTTTCTAAACTAGACCGTTTGGGGGATTTTTGTTTGTTAGTTTTTTATCTTTTGGGATTATTTTCTTATGAAATCTGTTTCTGGTTGCATCCTCAGTTGGGCCATATTGAGTGCAGCATTGAAGACTGTTTACCTGATATTTGCCTGGAAGGCCAAAAGCAAGTGAAACTTCCTGGAAAATGCTGCTATGAATGTCAAGGTATAACAAAAAAAAAAAAACTGCTACTTTTTCACTTTTGGGTTTTCAACATTTAAATGATGTGACTTTTTTTTAGCACCACAGATGAATGTACTAGGACGAATGTATTCTTTTCAAAGATTAAACTTCCGTGTGTGTATGTGTTGTAGACTCAGAGATGTCGTGTTTGTACCAGGGGACAGTGTATCACTCCAATGAACACTGGGAGGTGGATGAGTGCACAAGCTGTACATGTGTGTCTGGAGATGTACACTGTCACAGTGAACGATGCCCTCTCCTCACGTGTGCAAATGTGAGTATTTAAACAAACACACACACACACTCTCTCTCTTTCTTGGTATTTCATTGTAGTCTGAAGTGTTCCTATGATTTTCACCTGTTGGTTTGCAGAGAATCAGTAACAATCTGATATTTTTCATTTGTGTTCGTGCGCTGGCTGGTTTCAGAGCTAATTTTGCCACTGCAGACATTTTTTAAATCCTTTTGGTTAATCATATTCTTACACAGCCAGTATTTTTGTTGTTGTTGTTGTTGTTGTTTTATTTGTCAGGATGAGATGCCTGCAGTTGTCCCAGGTCTTTGTTGTCCTCATTGCCTTCCTCGTCCAGCTACCTGCATTGCCTTTGGCGATCCTCATTACCGTACCTTCGATGGCCGAATGCTGCATTTCCAGGGAACGTGCACATATGTCCTGGCACAAGATTGTGAGAGTGGAGACTTCAGGTGAGGCTCACCATGGTTTCCGAAGCAATTCCTATAAGAATTGACTGTATAAAAAGATTAATTATTTTTCTATTCAAACAAACCAGAACAGTACTAGTTTAGTGTTGGTGGGAATGATAATGAGTAATGGGGCCCTGACCTTTCTGCCCAAGTGGTGCAATTGTCAGCACCATCATCTGACAGAAAGAAAATTTCTGGCTTAGACTTCCTAGCCACCTGGGGGCTTTGTGTTTTGAGTTAACATGTGTCCTCTGCCCATGTGGGTTTTCTCCAAGTACACTGACTTCCTCCCGCAGTCCAAAAAAAAGGTGAACTGGTGATTCTAAAAATGGCCATAGATGTGGATGTGAGAGTGCATGGTTGTCTGTCTCTCAGTATGAGCCCTCTGAGATATTCAAAGTTTATCCTCTGGCTCTATGACAGCAGGGACAGGAGGTGGTTCAGAAAGTAGATGGACTACATATTGTATTTAAAGTCATTTTATGTGAAAAAATGTATTTAAAATTCACAACAAAATACTCATGCACATATTTTTGTTTTTTTACAGTATTTATGCTACAAATGATGATCGTGGACGTAAAGGAGTGTCTTGGACTAAAGAGGTCACTGTGTTTTTAGGTGATGTCACAGTGACGCTACTGCAGGACTGGGTTGTGAAGGTTTGTACGTAAATAGGCTTTAAAGGGTTTTATACAGGGAGTTTTATGCTTTTTGCATTCTCTCATCCATCTTCTGCTATCCAGGTGAATGATGAGGTTGTGACTTTGCCATTCCTCAGGGAACCATACATCTATATTGAACAACAAACCAACACAATCTTACTTAACAGTAACATTGGTCTAAAGGTACCGTATTCTCTTTACCTTGGTGCAGTTTTGGTCACTCCCAGTTTTGTAACACATCAGTACCTCCACTCATCCACCTTAGGTGCTGTGGAGTCCTCGTTCACATGTGGAAGTAAGTGTGCCAGGCTCCTACAAGGGCCATACCTGTGGTCTTTGTGGAAATTTCAACAACTACTACCAGGATGACCTCCGGATGCCAAATGGACAAATCAGCCTGTCAGAGTCTGACTTTGGCAACAGCTGGAAGGTAAAATTCAGTGCACAACAGGAACAGAGAGGCTCAATGAAAACACATAAATTGTTGATAATTTTGACTGCGTGCAAATTAAATAGCTTTCTGTCATTCAAGGTCAGAAATGGTAGCAATTTCCAATCGTCTTGTCATCCTGGTGAGGATGTTGACCCTTGTAAGGATGCAGGCTTCCAGGCCAAGAAGGGGGCCAACGCTCGCTGTAAAATCCTAAAGTCTGCTGTCTTTAAGCCCTGTCATCACGTGGTGCCTCCCGAACAGTGGTATGGAGCTTGTGTGTATGACCTCTGCGCTTGTGGTGCCAATACTGATGACTGTCTTTGTGACACACTGGAGGCCTACGCCAGTCAGTGCAGAGCAGCAGGAGTCATCCTGCAGTGGAGGAGTGCATCTCTGTGCGGTGAGTGAAGCACAGAACGTGGCAAATATACTCTAGGATAGAATGCTTTTATTGTCATTGCACAAATAATAAAGCAAAATTATACTGCACTAAACAGAAATAGGAGTGACTTTGAACAGCACCTCTCAGCAAGTCAAATTCATCAAATTATCTATTTGTCATAATTACCCTCAGTTGTTTCTGTCTGAACAAGTTGTTCATTTCCATCTCCACATGTTTTATCCCAGGACTCCACTGCAGCAGCTTTGACAGTTTAAAAAAAAAATCCTGATTTGTTGGTCTGAAACAACTTGTTATAGCGCTCTTTGATCTGATTGGCTGCCAGTCACCTGACTTCCACAAACAGAGGTCTGTGGTTGTTACCTGGGCATCCTAAGACTGGCATGTCTGCTGGAGACCAACTGTCAGCTTCAAAGTGATGTGCAACAAGAAAATCGCTTCCTGTGTGAATGCAGCGTAATTGCCCTAACTTAAAATTGCTTAGTGTAATAAAGAAGTAATGCAACACAATTCAATCTGAAGTAAAAAAATAAACAGCCAGAGGCCTCACTGTTGTCAGCAACCCGAAAATTCCTGCTGAAAGGTCAAAATATTTTATCTCCTTGAGGCTATAGTGGTCACAGTGTATCACTGTTTTTTTTGTTTGTTTGTTCCTGTCTTCCACAGCTGTGGGCTGCCCAGTGGAGAGGGGTTTTGTGTTTGACGAGTGTGGCCCCCCTTGTCCTGTAACCTGCTTTAATGTCGATGTACCTCTTGGAGTGGTAGAAAGCCACTGCTTCAAGCCCTGTGTTCCAGGCTGTCAGTGTCCTGCTGGTCTGGTCCTACACAACAACTACTGCATACCACCAGAAAAGTGCCCTAAGATCATTCATGGCAGCCCCTCAAAATCCCCACTCACTAAACAAGTGGATGCTCACTTGTAAGCTCACACACATGCATTGTCATCTCTGCATCGGCTTTGTGTTACTGTATACCTGTGTCTGAAATGAGAATATTTCCAGATGAACCACCATGATCTGTGGACTCTGCAAACTGACTGAAGTGTTTTAATAAATGTTGTTTAATGTAACACTGAATATTTATAGTACATAAAGAGTTGTCATTTAATTCTACATGTTTAATATTTTTTTCCATACTTAAATACATTTATTGAAATGTGGCCTTTATATTTTTTTAAAAGTATCAATTATCAAAATTTGTTTACTATGAAGGTAAAATTTTTAGCACTGTGTGCAGTGTCTGACTGTGCATACAGAAAGCCACATAATCTCAGGTACTCTTTTCTTTCTCCATTTTACAAATAAAAGTTTCAATAATATTTCTGCTTTATTTTTTCTGTTCAGTGACAAATATAATGGTAATATTTCATCTCCCCTTGTCAAAACTATAATTTCTGCAGACATATTATTTAACTGTTGGGGTGTATTTTAGTGATTACACATCAGGTTAGCTGAACATGTGAAATAGCCTTACAATTCAATGTATACAGAAACCAGCATTCTATAATAAATTTAATCCAGGGAAATTCTCAGTCATCCCTTTCTTATCAATCTAACCACAAGAATACCCTCATTATTATCTTTATTAAACTAGGAAGTACCACTGAGGTCTCTCTTACAAGGCATACCTGCCCAAGATAGCAGCCGTTCTCTCTCTCTCTCTCTCAACGGGATAAAGAAATAGGTCTACTTTACAGCAGCCATCATGACATCACCCATTGTTTTCTGGACTCCTCAATCTGAAGTCTCAACACTGGTGTTTCAGTCTCAGCCATGCATTTTTATTACCATTTCTGGGTTAAATGATTAAGTGCTAACTTATCAGCTAACAAGTAAGCTTCTTAAGATGGATCTATAAATTGTATGGGTTTGGCACATGGAAACATTCCTTTTAATTAATGATAATCATACAAATTAGTATAATAGTATCATAACAATAAAACACAAGAATTTCGCTCGCCAGAACTGGAACACAGTGTTGTAATAATACACAGATTCTAGAGCTGGCCAACAGTCTCACCTGTGGGAATTTTAAACTATAATTTATTAGACAAAACACTAAATTCAAGGGAAACAGTGAGCTACAATATTTGATGTACCAAAGTTAAGAGATAAAACAATCCAGTGTTCCACTTGCTGAAGAGACAAAACACAGTCTAAGGCCAGGGTCGGCTTTGCCACAGGTCAGCTACAGTCTATTATCCTAACAGCTTCAACAGGGATTCCCAGACCCACGACCCTGTGCAGAGTAGGCCGGCAATCACCCCAGCCTCAGCAAGCCAACTCTGCCTTCAGGCTGCAGCATGTAGTAGGCCCTGGCCTGCACAGAAAAAAAGAAAACTGTGACCAAGTATTCAGCTGTATCTCAATTGCACAGAACCACAAAAGTATGCCGGCTAAAATATTGTTTTTGATCTAAATTATCTTAAATCTGTGATATCTAATATACCTGCACAGTTTTTGTTTTTTTTTAAGGAAAATGTAACAACAGTGTGAGTTATAAGTAGACTAGAGTAGAACCCCAATCAATTCACCAAACCCTAGCACAGCCATTGGGCTCACAGCAATAGTGACAAACACGCACACACATGCACACACACACACACACACACACACACAAAACCACTGCCAATTTTCCACAGTAAATATGGACGTGAGTTGATGTGTAAATAAAGGCATCAACACCGTGAACACAATCACAAAGTCCAGTTCAGTGGCTCAAATTAGGTGAGGCCTAGGCTACAGTACATCTGTCAATCAAAGCACCCATACCCCTACATTTAAGGCTTAATAAAATCCAAAAGTGTGGGTTATCAAAAAAAAAAAAAACAACCTTTACCTACCATGCAATTGTTTCAAAGGGAGCAAATTAGCTATAGAGACCAAAAACCTAAATCAAATAAACTGGGGCTTGGTATCTAAATAGAGTGACACTCACGTGCCTTAAAATTAAAGTGAAGTGTTCTAACACCATAGACTGCAAAATACAGGCAACACAACACTTAGAAGCTAGGAGCCACAGGCTTTCACTACATGTTAAATGTTACAGAGCGCTTCACCGAGGTGTAATGCATCACATGATCATGTATCACTTTTCACTCCTCTGTTGTCTCTGACAGATCCACTGTCACTTTTGTTGCTTGGTAAGCTGATCCAGCTGTTTTCCAGAGGACTGCTGTAACCATAGTAATACGCTGTATAATTTATCACCCCGCAGCGGTGAAAACATGGAGCAGGTAGGATGTTTTGATCTCGCTGTATGAGAAATGCATTTGTTTTCCATTTGTATATGCAAACTAGACTTGAATGAACTGAAAATAAATGTTATAACAACCACGTGCCTTGCTTAAGGATTACATTGCCAGTCTTTACCAGTCCCTTGGGATGTCTGTTGGAGCTAAGTTTTCCGCTGAAGATGTGAGTCTCCTCTACAGCAAAATGTTTCATTTCCCTTCCAACAGCACTGAAGCACACACAGCTATGAAGAAGGTAAAAGCTCAGAGATATTTAGTCCCAAACATCATTTTCACTGCAGTCATCAAATCCTAAGTTATTGTAACGGAATACTACTTTGGGGCTGGTTGTGCTTCAGATGGCAGGAGGGGACAGTAGCTGGGCCTGCACTGGTGAAAATGTTTTGGATGTTCTCTTAGAAATGGAAAGGGAAAGGGAAAAGAAGGAAATGGTATGATGTTTTTTTTTCTTTATTATGACAATATCTTAGAAACTCAGTAATCAAAATATTATTCTTACTAGTAAGACTAAAAACTGTTATCTTCAGCTGTACTGGGACCTTCTGCTGCTAAATACTGGAAATCCAAACACTTTTCATCACACGATGGATTCCCTGCTCAACATAGACCTTAGTGCTTTCAAAAAGGCTTACACCTCAGAGTCAGTATCCCTACAGCAGGTAGGTACAGGTACAAACTTGCAAACTTGTAGATTTTGTCCTGCATTAATGCAATTCATTATTTGCCCTCTTTTACTTTCTACATGCAGATGGACAGATGGGTACTGGGAAAAGAGTTCAGTGGGGAAAAGACAAGCATGAAGAGGCTCAAGAAAGCAGCCAGGCAGTGCTGGGCAAGGTGAGCATGCTTTATTAAGGGTGAGAAGTTACTCCATTCGTAGGCAAACAAAGTTTTCCTCAATATTTAACTTTGTTAGTACATGCATTGTGTGTGCATATATGAAACATTTAGCAAACAATATAAAAAATTGTCAGACCCACAGTCACGTCACCTTTCATTGTCTTACAAAGGTTATTCAGTATCACTTAAACTGAGTATTAAAGAGAAACTCAATATTTTAATTATTTGTAACAATCCAAGTCACCCCTTTATAGTCAGGTGTCTTGCAGTGATTTTGTTATTAATGGTTCTGTTTCTTCTTAGACTGGCATCAGAGGGTGTGAGAAGCATATTGCCCTCTAAATGGCAGGGCCACAGTCAAAGAATTAGAGGCCAGGCATGGGGCTGTGTCTCCTTGTCAGATGTCCTCCTCCTGGTGGATGTCAAGTATGATGTGGTCACCCAGTTGCTTTATACAGAAATGCTTCAGGACCACAGTAAGGAAAGGTTCCTAAATTGTCACCTAAAGACGCCTTATGCAGCATTAAAGAGTTTGGTTTGGATGCTTCATGTTTCTGTCTCATTATTTATTTATTTTTTGCCAATCCACAGCTAAGAGTGTCTGGGCGACAATGCTGCCATGGCAACAACATCAGGAAGTAGAAAAGTTGGGGGATCGTGTCGAAGAAGCTTTGGCATCTGTTGATATGCTCAGCTTGGCTGAGCTGCCAGGAGTTTTCAGGATATACAAGTAACACTCATAGACCAAGTTTGTACATTTAAATCTCCATTATAGTAGAGAATGTTTTTGCTACTTTGCTTGAATGTTTGAACGTTGCTGCAGTGCCACTGCTTGAGGATACAATGACTGTGTGCTATCCAAAGACTAACACAGTAAAGGATGAGTAGAAACCATAAGGCAAGAGGCAGGGTACACTCTGGGCAGATCACTAGTTCAGTGCAGGGCCAATCATTCACACTCACATCCACACATACTTAGCATTAACATACTGATACATAAAGTTGCAAAGCACTGTGTCATAGAGTGGTCAGTTTGTCACAGGGTCTCCTTCTGTTCTGCAAAAACACCAAAACTGTGTTTCAGGACTTTGTGAGTGTACCAGCTTCAAAAACAGGAGCAGCCAGCAACAAAGAAAACAAAATACAGATTAGCAAAAAAAATCAATTTTAAAAATACATCAATTAAAAACAATTTTTAAAAATGGCTGGAAAAAAGGAGGAGGAGATTTGAGACAAAACATTAAAACTAGTCTGACGGACATTTGAAATGAGCAACACTGTGGTGATATCATAAACAACAAAACCACATGACAGTAATGTTTGTTGGTTTCACTTAATCACAAGGAAATCTGCCGCATGATTCCAAGCTTTCAAGTTGGCAACTAGAAAACTAACTTGTGTAAAAAAATAATAATAATTTTTAAAAAAAAAGGTTTTCGTAATAAAAAATTACGCAAACATATAAAAAATAAACTTTAGCTTGATGCACATTAAGCAAAAGCAAGAGCCTGTCTGGGTGCATCTTTTAGAAGCCGTCCTGATTCCATAGAGCAATCCTGGTCTGCAGTTTCTCTTCTGACTATGTTGAACACATTTCATCTACAAGAACAAGATGCACTTACAGTCCTGGGTGAGAGGTAAATGCACACACCTTTAAACGTGTTTGGAATATATTCAAATGTCTGGCTTAAAAATCTTTGGAAAATACCACCATGACACCCTCAGAGGGAATGGGTTGATTCATTAATAATTTACCTTTCAGGCTGCACGGGGAGAGCCTGAAACTGTTGTGTCTATGCATCAGGTTGGCAACTATTAGAGCTCAGAGAGAAAAAATGTCCTACAGAGCTCTTCTGGCTGCTCGGCAGTCCTGGGAGACATGGTGAGCCAAAAATACACTGAGAATATACAATAGCTTGTATTTACAATCATCAAATCTAGCTTTGTGACCTACATCATTCTCTCTTTGTATACTGTCTGTTCAGGCCACTTGTTATCAGCCCATGCAGAGTGGAGCAGGCCTCCTTGTGGCTACATGGTAAAGAGGAAGAGAAAGAGGATGACTTTGACACAGTAGAGCAGGTATTGTAAATCTGACTGAAGACAACAAATTTGTGCTTCTAATATTATTCTCCATTTGTATACATGGACTTTTTTGTGGGTTTACAGTATTTTTATCAGTAACAGAACAAAAACTTTGGTCCACTTCAAGCAAACAGTGCTGCACTTGCTGGTGCTGACTCAGGAGCAGGAGAGGAAGCACCTTGTCACATTAATACATGGAATCTCCATCAAGGATTTGCAGGCGCCGATGTGCACAGTGCTTACAAAAGATGGTAAGTAACAACTTTTTCCTAGCAGAATTTTTTAGAATTTCTCTTTTATTTACGAAACATTTATGCAAGTCATTGTCTGCTTTGTTTCCTCTACAGACAATCATCATCAAGATGCTTTAAGGAATGGCTGTATAAAAAGAATGCATCAACTCCATGTTTGGTTGCAGACACACAATGGGACTCAGAGCCCCTTAGAGCAAACAAACCCTAAACCACAACCCGAATCCCAGCCCCAAGTGCAGCCCCATGGAGATTGGTCCCAATTTCTGCTGGAAAGCTGTGCGCTGCTACTTCTAACCAATCTAAGGGAGCTTCAGGAAGTCCAAGCTTCTGCTTTACTGCAAGCAATGATGGATGAGGTGAGTCAAGGTATCACAACATACAAGTCAAAGCAAGAGAACACATACACACAAGTAACAATAGTACATCTTGTGTGTTTGTTAGAATGCAGAGCTTCTCCAGGCTCTGTGGGACAAATATGAATCTGAAATTCAAGCTAAGTGCTTCACCAACTTGCTCCATCTCCTGATATCAGATGCCCCCCTTGCTCCAGTCTCTATGTTAAATCCTTATCCAAACTGTACTGAAAACAGTAGCAGCAAGCAAATCATAGTTCAGTCCTCTTACAATGGACAAGTTGAGGTCCAAAACATTAGTGGTAGATCAGCCGAAGCTGGGACGGCCACTTCAAACAAAAGGCGCAACGGCACAGTCAGTGAAGTCCAAACTGCAGATGGGACTTACAAGCAGGATGTCTGCTCAGGTATTGCAAACATTTCAATAAATAAATAACATTCCCATCACTGTAGGTATAATATGCTTTAAAATCACACAGGTTGCGGAGCAGTGATGGAGGACCTGCCCTACTTGGAGATCTTGTGTGTGTCAGATGCTCATGCTGCAGAGGGACAAGTCCAAGAGGAAGGACAGGGCAGTGAATTAAAGAGCCCCCAGAACTGTGAGAAACAGGGCTCTTTAATCACCCTCGCCTGGAGCAAGCCACCAGAGAGTGACACAGACAACGCAGCAGATGCTGCAGATGGGTGTACAAAACAGATTCAGCATGGTGCGAGCAGCCTGACGACGCAAGCACGGCCCACACAATGTGATGTGTTAGTTCGAGGAAGAGATGGAGAAGATCTTGAACTCACTGTGTTACAGTCTGGTTCCTCAGATCACTGTGACACACAGTCTGTAAACCACGAGTGCAGCGCAGTAGAACAGGTACTACATAAGAGTGTAGCAGACCATAATTCACTGTGACTGTCATTGAGCTGATGTGCTCACTTTGTGAATTCTTATTAGTTGACCTCCAGTAGCAGCCCAGCAGCTGATCAACCAAATGAAGGAGAAGCTGTATTTGAATGCAACTTGCAAATGCGTGCTTTCATCGCAGAAAGCCAGGAGGTCACACAGCCAGATCCTATAGCTGATTCCTCTGAGACTAACCCACATGTGGATGTCCTGTATGCTGGATCATGCAATGACATAACAAATGCCAGCAGAGATGTGACTGAGGCAGAAACAGAGTCCAAGCAGTGGAACCTGACAGATCCTGAACCTGCTCACTATGAGGACCAGAAATATTCTCCAGAAGCAACAGTAAAAGCAGTGTTGTTATTTTCTGGTTAAATAATTTCTCATTCTTCTCATTTAAAACATCCAACCAGCTGTTTCCCTCCCCCCTATGTACCAGGTAGACTGTAGCCTGTCAGAGCATAAGGCAAAGAAGGAATGTGCTCCAATGGAGAGTGAACCGGTGTCGGCAATAGAGAGAGAGAAGACAATGCGCAACCTAGTGGACATGCAAAGAAAGGTTGAACTAAGGCAGCAGAGGGACAGAGAGAGGCAACTGCTGAGGGTGAGACAAATGTGGAGAGAAGGATGCAGCATGTTCACAACTCAGAAGTGAAAGCGGAAGTGCTGTGACATTGTTAACATGTCCTTCAGGTTCAGGAGCGCCTGTCAATCATCCAGAACAGAAAGGCAGGGGAAGACCTGCTTGGCCTGAAACACACAGACAGGATAAAGCAGCTCACACAAGATCTACCACTGGTAACTACACATGGAGGACATTTGTGATTTTTTAATCTTAGTATGTTATCTTATCACCACATGGCCTACTTTTTTAGGAAGACAAGAACCAGCAGAAGATTGTTGTAAAAGAGCGACTGGAGCAACTCAGGAGAGAGCGTTCTTATGTCATGCAGTCTAAAAGAGACAGGTAAATGTCAGTCTCTTGATTCTGACAGTTATCACCAAATTAATTTTGACAGCACTTATTTTAACGCTTTTTAATCCTTTAGAAATACCACAGGATTTAAAGAACTCCTGGGTCCAGTTGCCATCCAGAGCAGAGAGACAGAGGATGGAGAAGACTGAGCCACAGCAGCTCCTCAAATTCTCATCTGGGTGAGGAAAAAGAAAAATCACAAAAATACTACCAAATATAAGATTTCCTTCTCACTTCAGATATATTGAGGCACCAATTGTACAATGTGTTTAGGTTTAATGATGGAGATTTTAGATCAGTGGTGGTGTTTCTTTTTGTTTGTGGTTACAACAAAGCATATTATACAGAATGTTCAGAAGTCAGTACAGGTTGTACATATAAAAACAGAACCGATCAATGAACTTGCAGTCATTTATTGTACAGTTTAATTATAATCTCGACAACCATAAGCAACAATAATGTAATTTACCAATGACCCTCCTTAAATTGTGTACACGTTATCCCGTGGCCTAAATTAAATACACAATGAGTCACAGAGGTGCATGTTGAAAGTCTACAGTGGCTCCATTAACTTTTCTTCATCTGAACATAATATTAGCATTAATTGCTAACGTAAGAAAAAGTTGTGGCTAAAGAAAAACACTGCTGTAGACTCTGAATGCACCTGTGGAATAGGACTGTATTTATTTACAGGTATATGGGGATGGGAGTCTTATAACATGTTAAGGGACATAGGTTTGCTAACAACTCTACAATGAGGAGATATGTATAATATAGAGGGTTTAGTTTGGTTTGGTGCAGGCTCAGTGGTTTTCCTGCAAGCCAGGACTTCTCAGTCCTGGTGAGTAGAAGAATAATGACTGTCCATGTAGGGAAGATTCTCAGAAAATAACATTCTTTTTTTCCCCCCCTTCCCTAAATTTATATAATACCCACTCACACTGCAGTCCAATACAAAGCAGGAATACCTGCCACCCTAATAAGCCAGGACATTCAATGGCAGCCCCCACTGAGCCACTGCATTACACACATACAAGAAGTATACAAGTGTGACCTCAACTTAAATGAACACAAAACTTCAAGTTCAGGAGGTCTCAAACACACCAAACCCCCCTTCAGACATGCAATCATTTCCATTAATCTGACTGGAACTAAAAATGTCGGCTTCATGTCTGAACGATGATCTTCACTCTTCAGGAATGACAAGACTGAACGTGTGTGTCACTCATGCATCTGTGTGAGTTGTTTAGCTCACCAGAGAAACTGTCATAACTATAAAATGACATTTTTCCTCAACAGCTTGATTTTGTCAGTGACGCAGTTTTGCTATTCCTAATCCAGAACAGAAGTTTCTGTCCCTGGGTGCATGTGTTACAGGCACGGTACAGTTCTCGCAGCAGCACCATGCAGTACACACACACACAATCACAACCTACCCCATGTTACACTGATGGAGAGAACTAAACATTCAGAAATTTACTCTCACAGTCAAGGCCAGGTCTGAATTAAGGAAATTAAAGGTGCTCCATGTCTATATGATAGAATTTCACCATTTTAGTGAAGCCAGCAATGTCATTTCTGCCATGTCTGAAATGGGGCGTATCATTCACACTAAACTGGACAGAAACAGCTTACATTTTAGACTTAAAAAAAAAAAAATGTACCTGGCAGGCAGGTGCTTTAGTGAGGCCTTTAATGTAAGTGTGGCAGCTAGGAATTGAACAGAACAAGCAAATCCCATTTTCAAAATATGCCAGGGTCTCCTTTTAAGATATAATCAGGTTAGCACTGATGGGAGCAGGGCACTTTGATAGCAGTGACGCACTGAAATTTAAACAGTTGTGGTGCCAGATTTTTCTGTAGTGTCTGGACCCCAGATCTACATGGTCAAACTCTTAAGCAAACAGCAGCATGCGCTTGTGTGTAACTGACTTTAAACTACATCTTTGACAAGACAGTCAAAAAAAATTTAATTTCATACGTTAGACTAGTCTTTCCGTAGTGAAGGGTAAACATTTAGAATGAAAACAAAGGGATCCAAGTCGAGTTCACTCAGTAAAGTTCTGAAAATGGGACCACCTTCTTGCTGCTGGCTTTGAAGAGCACTACTGTTCATAAACATAAAATGGTCATTACACATCCAGGATCTCCCTGACTTATGGGCACCATGGAGCTGGGGGGTGGAATTTTTTTTCTTTTTTCCTTTTTCATGTGACTCATGAAAGGAGAAAAATGTATGTGCAGCAAATCTTGAATGGTGTTAGCGATGGGACTTAAGGGATGTTTGTGTTTTTACACTTCTATGTGTGTGTGCAAGTCTGTAGTCTTTCTATTGATGTGCGCACTGCACTCCTGGGCCATGATGGCCCCCTTCCTCATCAGAACTGTCATTGTAGGCCTCTCTTCTGGCTCCGCTTCCTGAACCTTGACTCCTGTCAAAATCTGTTAGGTCAACTTCCTCTGCATCTGCTGCAATGACGGGAGTCTCAGCACGAGCAGGCAGCAAGCACTCAAGTTCCTGAAAGATGACAAAAATCCACCAAGACATCACAATCATTCAGCTTAAAATTTTGCAAATCTGGATATTTTTTTCCTTCCAATCACAACTCACATTCAGTTTTTCAGGGTTAATCCAGTTGTTTTCAGGGAACTGGACATCAAACTTGATGTAAAGATCTCCCTTCTCAAATGGATTTCTGTACTGTGGCATTCCCTCTCCTTTCACCACTCGAATGCAGCCTACCACAAACACACAAAGGAGAAAGACACACACAGGTGTAACAATCGTATGCACCAGTGTGAGCTCTATGAGTTCTCCAGCAGACTTTCTATAAAAGATGGATGTAGCCAAAGTGACATCATCCACTGACATCATCTTGAAGCATCATCACGGTTACAGGTGTATTAAAACATATGAAGAGAGAGAGATTAATCTGACAGTGACACCAGGAACTTTAACAACAGCGAGGTGACTTGATAAAACAATGTACGACAAATTACAAAACAAGCACAACAACAAAACAGTCTGCCAGCTCAAAAATTGTACAATTTGGTTCACAATAGATGTTTAATCCTCACTGTTCTGTGGTATTACACAACCAACATTTCCACAGTTACATCATGTTTAAGTTGATCAGCCTACACTCTCATTAGTTTTAGGGTGGATTTGCTTTCTAAAAACTTTTTTCTTCCCCAAACATGCCTTCCTAAAACTAAATGCTGGCACAAACACTTGCAGGAAACCAACCAGATGTGTTCATCTAACAAATCTCCTTCTGCCTCCCCCCCCCCCATGAAAGAGAAAATAAATTAAAGTGGAAGGAAGACGTTTACCTGGCTCAATGACCTTTCCAGCTGGGTATTTAACAAGCAACTGACGTCCATCCAGGTGTGTGACTGTAAACAGGAAGCCGCAGAGAGCCTCAACCAAGCCGATACGATGGACCATGTGAAGATCACTGCCATCACGACGGAAATCCTGTTTCAGATTGAAATTCCATGTTTGTTGCTTAGGTTTATTACAACATGCCTCTCATATAAATGTAGACTCTTTCTTATGCAAGTTATTCTATTATTAAAACCAGCTTTACAATCAATAAGAGGAGTCATCTGTTTTGGCGTACCTCATGTTCTTTCTCTTGCAGCACCAGAACTATATCTCCTGGTTCCATGCCTGGTGCTTGGTCAGCTTCTCCAGCAAATGTGATCTTCTGTCCGTGTCTCATTCCCTTGTCCACATGAACTTCCAGAAGCTTAGTCTCCTTACACACTTTATGACCCTCGCACTTTCTGCAGCGATCCTTCTCATTTATTACTTCGCCTGGACAACCAAACACACATAATAAGGGGACCTCAGAGAGCTTTTTTGCTGATGTCTGTACATTACCCATGTGTTTAATGTCAGTTTACAGGTGTGTAGGGATGTATTACCCTCCCCATTGCAGTCTGTGCACACTGACTGCATCTGCTGAACCATTCCTGGAGCCAGCTGTCTAATCATGATTCTCATGCCTCGTCCTCTGCATGCCACGCACTTCTGCACTGCTCCTGCCTTACCCCCCTGACTAGAAGCCAACAGTAAAATATTAGTATTGCTATCTATTTAGAGCAACTGCAAAACATTCATCAGAAAGCTTTAAAACTACAAATCAATATTATTTTATTACCAAAAAGGAAACAGTAAAAAAAATAAACTCACCCATTACAGGCACTACACAGCACATTCTTACTGAGCTGCAGTTTTGTGGTTTTTCCATTGTACAAGTCTTCAAGAGAAACCCTGTAACAACACAAGTTGTTAAGAACACATAGTGCATTACATATGCACCATCCACTGACGCACGCGTCAAAGAACAGCACTTACTTCAGAGGGTGTACCATATCATCCCCTCTCCTCCTGCCTCCATTGCGTCCTCTTCCTTGTCCCCCCATGAACCCAAACAGTCCTCCACCAAAAATATGAGAGAAGATATCTTCCATGCCAGGCCCTCCTCCTCCTCCCTCCCGTAGCCCTTGCTCTCCATAGCGATCATAAAGCTCTTTTTTCTCTGGGTTTGTCAATACCTCATATGCGAAACTTATCTCTTTAAACTGAAAAATGAATGAAGAATAATCAGACAGGTTGAAATGATGCATGAGTCCAAGAAATTCAGCACACCACAACAACGATTCCCTTTCACACCTTTCACAAAGAACCTCAAAGACGCTTGATTGTTTCAGATCAGCAGATTTACGTCATAGAGCAGGAAACATCAAAAAGTAAAGCGTTTTTCTCTAGTGGAAACCCTGTGTCACATTTCGTACTCTGATCTGTGCCTAGCATCAATCCTCAAAGAGTTGGACTGTGTGATCATAATAAATGAAGACGACATCATTTCTGGATCCCAATTGTTGATCAGCTGAGCATCCTTTGGTGCTGTTGCTAACAGTACTGATATGTTTTGGTGCATCATACCTTATCTCCAGCTTCGGGATTCTTGTCAGGATGGTACTCTTTGGCCAATTTGCGGTAGGCCTGTAATAAACCAAAATAACCAGCGTTAAAACAGGCTCAGGGAGCCTGTAGCAAATCACTTAAGTGAGCCAATTGTCCTTACTAGCCTGCTGTCAAACACATCAGGATATGGGCCAGAGCACGGCTGCCTGTGACATCTCAGGCACTCAACACTCCTTCCAAATAGCTGCAGTTTCTGCGTCGCCAGCAAGTAATCGCTGTGTCAATTTGTTTTCAATCCTCCCAAAACGTCAATAAAAGCTCTATATTTTGAGTCAAAAATTAGGTGAAAATCCATGCCGTACAAGCTGTGTTAGGTGGTGTTTTGCAGGTAGCGCAGCAGTTGTCAAAAATGAGAAATTAGCAACTGCCTGATGTTTGAATGAATTTTAAAGGGCATAACGCGTGTTTGTTGGCTAATGTAGCTACACAAATTGTGACATTAACTTTGACCTGTAACTATCACACAGGTTTATAGCTTTATCTCACGTCAAATATTGCTGTGTTATCAAATATTACACTGAGGTATAAAATATATTAAGCTAAGTGACTCGTTTAGCCGGCGTTGTTTGGAGTTGGTGGCGACTAGTTGCTGGAATTTAGCATTAGTAGCCAGCAAGCTATCATTCTTGTGTTCAGCAATGTATCTCGGTTTTCAGGGAGACTGACTCCATCCTTATAGTGTATTTAAAAAAATATACATATATATATATATATATATAAAGTAATTAGCCACAACCAATGTGTCGCTTGAATAATCTTTAAAAGTCCCGAGATGTATCCCACTGCTATCCAGTTAATTTTACAAGCTAAGTTAGCTCAGCATCCATTAGCTTGTTTCTAGGCCACATTTGCACTGGTGACCTCTCTTCCTGTTTTTATTTTGTTCCGACTCCAATACATGAATTTCGCTGTAGCAGGTAAATACCTTTTTAAGTTCATTTTCAGATGCAGAGGGTGAAACTCCGAGGATGTCGTACAATTTAGTATCCGCAACGCCCGACATGATGCTAACCGGCGACCACAGAAAGACCTTCTCCGGAGGAGGTTCAGCTGTGCGACGATCCGATGATCCACCGGCTGGGACTGTCCGGGCTTTTGCCAGATACAGCAGAGACAAACACCCCTCCCTCACAAACAGATGCCGAAACACTGCAAAATCATTATTCCAAAACCAAATCCATTTTCTTTTAATTCTTATGATATATGTGTAATTAATGAGCATTTTGTACATGCTTAACCAAATTTCTCTAACTATTCAATATTTTGTGTGTGTGTGTGTGTGTATATATATATATATATATATATATATATATATATATATATATATATATATATATATATATATATATATATATATACACACATATATATATATAAGTGCTAATTTAAGTTTAACTTTTAGGATCCCCCCATGAATAGAGAATTATGGCTGCCTAAAATGCTTATTAATTTAGTTTCCTGACAACCAGAAATTGTATTTATATCTAGTGCTAGATAATATGTTAAGGACTGTGTTAGTAAAGTATGAAATTTACAATATTACCAATTGGTAATCTTGTTAAAAACGTGTCCCTGGAGAGAAATTTTCTGGCCTTGGTAAATGTTAAAAACTCAAGTATAACTTTGGAGCATCTGGTATTTTAATTTGAGTACACCTTAATATCACAATGCCCAACAGTTCTATGTTGCAGTCTTTATTGAAGCTGAACATATGTCTAATAACTTAATATAACTTGGGCATGATGACTAATCAAGCCCAGTTGGTCCAGGCCTGCTTTTACTAGTCTTAAATCTTGGGAACTACAAGTGGCTGTAAGCCCCCATAAAGAAGTGGCTGTAAGCCCCCATAAAGATTTATTTATTTCTTTAAAAGATGTTTAATATTTGCAATCAATGCTTTCACTGTTGCACAGGAGCAACACAAGCAAAGACAATAAACATACACAAGAAATGGCAAGCAAAAAAGAAGTTCTGGTGTATATTGCACAAAGGAACTGAAAACCTGAGCTTTGGTACAGGAATGAATGCCTGCATAACACAAGAAGGAAACCATACCGCAAGCTGACCGCTTAGTCTTTCATCTAACACAATGCAGACCCCCCCCCCTCTACTGTATATTTATCTCATTCTATAGCCATACATAAACCAGTCCATGCAGTGGTATGGTAAATATAAAAGCAACTGCCCATTTGAGTTTCTACATTTGCTGCCCTGCACTGCAGCATAGACTGATCTATGTGCAGTTGTGGCTTTTTCTTACTTCAGCATAATATAGCAGGCTTTTATTAGAGGGAGGCCTTTATTTGTAATTCAGTCTGTTTAAGTGTATGTATGAGACCTCATTTTGATAATAAACTAAAGATCAATGTAGCTACAGTGACTAAAACAAAATTAAATATTTGTAACCAATAAAACCTAAACTGAAACGAGCAAACACACTGGAAAAAATATAAATACTGGCTCCACCCTGTGATAGTACAGCTGTACTAACATTGCAGGTGGAGATAAAATATAATTAATTATGTTGCAGACCTACAACATAATCTGTAACCTTGCACAGCAGGAAATCATGTTCGGGTACAGCAGGGGGTTATTGATATGTTCAGATGTGACTTTTCGTAAAAATCTAGCCAGAAACATAAGGACAGTCCCTACACTTGACAGTACTGTCAGTCTACTGTACGAGCACAACCAATTAATTTCCTGCAATAGTAAATAAATGTGCATGTATGCATTATTTTCCGCAGTTTAAAACTTTAAGGTGGCGTTTGTTTGTTTTCACGAAGAAAAATAAAATGTTTGAGAGTATGGCTGTGAATGTTAAATGTTACTGCAGTGCTTGATGACTGCAGATAAATATTGACTTACTGTATGTTTACACAGTTGATGGACAGCCCGAACTTTTTGATTACGTTTAGGTTTTAGGTAGTCGCCATTTTGATTTGGAAATCTGACTTTTTTTTTCATTTGGTCCTTGACTCCTGAATAATAATTTACACCGTGTCAACACAGCTCCCCAGCAGGGCTAGCCGCTGAGTTACACGGCTGTGTAAATGACATTGCAAACGGGAAAGGGTAGTATCGTTAAAGCTAACAACGCAGCCTCTCATAGGCTGCAATGGGCCTCCGGGTGACCTGACAGCCAAAGTCGCCGAGTTGCTGTTCAGCATGCAGATGTAGACAGATAAAATAATGGCTCAAAGGTAAAGCTGGAATGTCTTTTGAGAGGCAAACGTGTAGCCTAACGTAAAGCCTTGCTGACTGTCACGCTGTCAAGCGGTCGGAAGACGGTAACTTCAAGCTAGGTCTCAATCAAGAGCAGCGTCGTCCGACCACCTATCCCCTCAACGGCGATAAATTACTGACCTATATTAGCTTTAATCTAAATGCCGTACCGGTAAGAAACAGTCTGGGGGATGTTAGCAACGTGAGTGAGGCATTGCTTTGCTAGCGGGCTGGTTTACGATCTGCTGGCGAGGTAAGTGAAAGTGGTTAAGGACTGGAGACAGCGATAAAGGAGATAAGTTAACGTGGAGTTAAATGCATTGGATAAGCTATCTAACACGGGTGCACACTGATATGACTGTTACCCTGTTATAACTAAAATCCGCTAATAGCTAACAGTAACCGTCTGCAGCTGCTCATAGGACGTCTGACAGGCCTGTCGTGATTGTGCTGTTGTATTAAATTTAAAAATCCACAAATAGCAATGACGAATCTGTAAAACCAGGTTCCCGAAACACAAGTTTAGCCTCAGCGTGTTTGTTCTAGGGATGTGTACACAAAGGTGGCGAACTCGGAGATAGCTAATATTATGCAGTTACTTCTGATGGTGCCTAGATTTGAGTGAGTTATTTCCAGCCATATATCGGTCTGTAAAACGATGTAAAACCCTCTTGTTTTTTTCGTGTTGACGAGACTTTGTGTGCAAACATGTTGTTTCATCTAATGGATAATGGACTCGTGATGGAGCCTTTGTCCAAAGTGTGGTCTGATTTGATTTGTTTGAGGCGGGGACAGACTAAAGGTGAACATTAAAACCCTTAACACCATTGGCCATTAACAGTAACACAACAAGTTCTCCAGCTAATAAGACCCCCACACTCAGGCATTTCTGTCACCAGAGTGTCGCTGTGCATCTTTCTTATGTATAGTCATTATTTTTTGATGCAAGTGCATGTGTGAGTCCGTTCCCAAAGCAAACTGGTTAATGGTAATACGCAGATGAACAGCAGTAATTCAATTACAAATGCATTGCTTCCTGTTCTTACAAGAGAGTAGAGCAAGACTCTTCTCAGCACTTAGCCTGATTTCAGTCATTCATCTGGCTCTAAAGAAGGCAGATGAGATATTCTCATAAATGATTCTTTAATGTTTATTGTGCCATTTGTTATCAGGTTGAAGGCAGTCTCCGCTGGGTTTGGGTGTTTGATGTTAGAATGAGTAAAGTGAGTGTGTTTCCATCTTCACTATAATAATCTGAAGGTCTTCTCTGATGTGCAGGTCATGCAGGCAAATGAATCTTTAGCAAGATCCAACTAAGTATACGTCTCCTTGTCCAAACGTAAGAGCATTCATAAATGCATAACTGTATCTAAAATTAACTTGCATGCTTGCTACATCATCCTGTGATCCCTGTGCCACATCCTCTTTTGGCTCACAGCAGAGTGTATGTTACGGTGACGTCAGCCATGTTTTGGAAGTTTGATTTACACACATCTTCTCATCTGGAGGCTTTACTGGACAAGGAGGATGTCACCCTCACTGAGCTCATGGATGAGGAGGATGTGCTGCAGGAGTGCAAGGCCCAAAACAGAAGGTCTGTTTAATGTTTGATTTGGTTTATCTGCACCAACAGACTAAAATGATTATAAAATTTCATGTATTCAATCACTTTTGGTGTAATGCGTTTACTAAATTTTGTTTCTTATGTCATCATGGTGGGTTTGTAGGCTTCTAATGTTCTTGTGCCAGGACCAGAGCATGCAGGAGCTGGTTCGATTGATAACCACAGAGCCTCCTACTGGTGTAGAAGAGACAAAGCGCTTCAAGTAGGTGCTGTTGTGTAGAATATTCTGATGTAGTACATTGTATTCACGGGGAAAATATAGTGCTGGTGCTGCACTACATTATATCTGTTACCTGCCACTTTGTAGTAGAGCCTGAAGTTTAAGAGGATTTAGATTTGTTAAAAAAAATTCTTGATTCCACTAAAAGAAAAACCCTACAGATGATTTCTTTAAATTAGCAAAACTACTTAATTGCCTCCTTTACAGCCAACCAGTGAAAGACCTGTCGAGATCATTTTTAGCTTGTTTTGCTTTTCCTTGAAGTTGAAAATGTGTTGATAATTTTGTTCCTCCATCATTTTACTGCAGTATATGTTCATGTCATTTATGACAGATATCCAAATGTAGCATGTGAGCTACTGACAAGTGATGTGGGAGTGATCAATGATAAGCTGGGTAATGAGGAGCCACTGCTGGAAAGTTTGTATGCCTTCTTGGAGCAGCCATCCCCACTTAACCCCCTCCTGGCATCTTTCTTTAGCAAAACAATTGGGAATCTCATCACACGGAAGACTGAGCAGGTAATACACACGCGCACGCACACACAAATGTACACACTGCTACATTAAAAGGGCATGCTTACTAAAGATGACAGCTACATTTTCGTGATGTTGTGATTTAATTTAAGTCTGAGGCAAGTTAATGGAAAACACTCACAAAAAAATCCTTTCACCCCAGATTGCTATAAAATTCTGTTTCTCTTAAAGTGCCAATATGCAAAGCCATCTGCGTGGTTTAGGTTTTACCTGTTTAGCATCAGAGCTGATGATTTCAATGCAAGATTGCCTGTTTATTTAGCAAAAACGGTCCTGTTGAGACATTTGGTATCACATATCATTTAATATCATTTAGTATCAGAGGGGAAATTATTTCAGAGGTCCCCACTGAAATAACAGACAACTTAACTCATAGACTAATGCTTGGACTGGTTGTTGCAGCTGATATTGTCATCCATTTCAGACCAACATTGATACTAAGCCAACTAAAACATAAAGAAAGCAAGTTTTTCTTACTCCTACATTTCATTTGCTCTTAATTGTGTATATATATCTCTTATATATATATATATATATATATATATATATATATATATTTAGCTTGAAGCTGAACTAGTATCGCACAATGAAGATGGTGTAGTAGAAACATTTGTGTTACACAATAATTTGAATTTGCCTGTAGGCAGGTTTTGAAATATCTGCCTTTGTACTATGTTCTATCACCCGCAATTTTGGAGTAGAATGCAATTCAAGTTGTATTGCTCAATGCCCTGGCAAATTCAAAAGCTCAATGGCAATGTGTATTTTGCGAAATAATGTCATGTGTATCCAGCATGAGTCAATCTAAGAAATTATACCACTTGTTGACATTAAGGTCCTTGTCCCATTCTTCAGTTTTCTGTTTTATTTAATAGTGATTTTTCCCTGCTTTCTGTACTGTTTAGGTGATTAGTTTCCTGCAAAAGAAGGATGGATTCCTTTCCTTGGTCCTGAAGCATATTGACACATCTGCCATGATGGATGTGCTTCTACGCCTTATCAGCTGTGTGGAGCCACCACCACTACGACTTGAAACTCTAACTGTATGAGACAAATACACCCAGATTCAGAATTTTACATAAATGTGTTTTGTTGTTTTCTGTTTTTCATGGTGATTTTCTGTGTAGTTGTAATTTAATGTTTTTCTCAACAGTGGCTGAATGACCAGAAACTGGCCCAGAGGCTCATAGAGCTCATTCACCCTGAGAGAGATGATGAGGTAATGGAGAATTTCATTGTTTTTAAGTTAACCAGTATCATTTTATTAATTTATTTTTTACAATCACTGCTGCTCACAAACAACACTGAATGTCCAGATGTGATTGTTGTTGTTTGTTTGTTTTCCACACAGAGGCAGTCCAATGCATCGCAGACTTTGTGTGACATCATTCGTCTGAGCAGAGACCAGGCCAGTCAGCTCCAAGAGATTTCACAGCCTGACCCACTGCTGGCTGTGCTTGAATCGTAAGCCAGAGAGCTGCACATACACGTGTTTACACTCTCGTAACAGGATGTGATGTGACTAACAAACTCTGTTTTGTTTGTACAGACAGGAGTGCGTGGAGCAGTTATTGCAGAATATGTTCTCAGGAGAGAGAACCGAGAGCTGTATCGTCAATGGGATTCAGGTTCTTCTGACTTTACTGGAAATCAGGAGGCCTGTGTAAGTGAGAAACAGCGAACAATTTTTAACAGTGTGAAACTAATCTAGTTAAGTTTTTCTTTACAAAGATCACTAATAGCTTTTATTGTTTTCTAAGCCTTAAGTGAAGTTTATTTTATATCCCTATTTATTAAACCTCCAAACATTCAGTTTTTTGTGTTTGTGTTTGTTCTTCCTGTCTTTATGACAGGGTGGATGGTGTAATGGATGCTCAGGGATTTGAGAGAAGCTACACTGTTAACAGCAGTATTTTGTTGGCCATCCAGCCACACCTGATACACTTCCACCAGCTACTTCTGGAGCCACCTAAGGTACATAAAGTTACATGTGATATATGATTATGTAGTCACTTGGAGGTCCTTATGATTGTTGTATGGGATTTTTTCCTGGTTTAGAATGAGCCTTCAGGAAGTCTGATAACAAACTCAGTTGGTCTACTTACAGTAAAGACAGTCAGTGTCACCTTTTTTGGCGTAATTCTTTCCGATTTTCTTGCTATTTCTGAAAAAAACATTTATGCAGGACAAAACCTGTTCTAGCATAAGATGGTGAGATAGCATACTACACTGATTAATGAATAGATTTTATTTTTTATGAAAAAATTCCCAGTATATTTCAGCCCTTTTTATAGCCCTTCCGCCACCATCCGTAACGATTTTTGGTGCTGACGAGCAGCGGATGCCATGTTCACTCTGCCACATCCACCGTCGGTACTTCCTACCAACACAGTGATCCGCTGGCATCCGCAACACACGTTAAGCGTATCAGTTCTTCGCAAATGTCTGCCGTCTGCACACGCACGTCCTCCACCACTTCACAGAATTTTCCGGGATTTGCACATTACGCATGCGTCACACGGCATCAGGTCGCGTGGTGCGTGCGCAGTGCATACAGTGTGCACAATATTGATTGTTTACATTTCCCATTCGCTATAAGTTTCTTTGGATTTTTTGCGGTCGCTCGTTCACAGCCCTCTGCAGGATTCTTTGCGTCAGTGTGACAGGGGTCTTAGGTATGTTTGACTCTCTCTTTACATACAGTAGTTTGATCTGTATAACAAAAACAAAGACCATGTTTCCCAAAATTGTTCAGACCTTTATCTGTGTATTTTTAGCGAGAGCCTATGCTGACAACTTTGGGTGTGCTAGAGGAACCACTGGGGAATACACGTTTGCACGTAGCCAGACTAGTGGCCTCTCTGCTTTACACCAGCTCTGCTAGCCATGCAGTCGTAGCACAGGAACTCTGCAGACTCAATACACTGAACCTCCTTCTGGTGAGACAATCAGCTGTATTTTTGACAGTTCCAGAGTATTTATGTTGCTAAAATCATACGTGTTTCAAACATGTTAAATGCCCCTTTGGGAAATACATGCCCTTTTCAGGACTTGTTCTTCAAGTACACCTGGAATAACTTTCTGCATCTCCAAGTGGAGCTTTGTGTTGCTGCTATCGTCCGGCCCTGTGCCCACGAAATGAGACTTCAGCCTGGCTTGGGTACCCAGGAAAAATTCAATCCTAATCAAGATGCATCACAAGAGCAGGATTTGACTGAAACCCCGACTTCTGAACCATCAGACACATCTGAAAACTCTGCACATAACTTAATGGTGTCTCATGTGAGTGTTCATGCTTGTATTTGTGAAGTAAAGGGTTGATCTACTGGAATAGCCAATGTGGCCCCTCTTTGGGCATGAAACCAAACAAATGAATGGCTATGGTTGTGTCTTCCAAGTTGTTTCAGCACTGCCACCTTGTCCAAAGGATTCTGGAGGCTTGGGAAGAAAATGATAAAATTCAGTAAGGAACTTTGAAATCTTTACATGAAATTTTGGTAATCGGCAGTAATCTGAGTTTCTCTAAGTGTGATACCTATTTGTTCAGGTCAGATGGTGGTATGAGACGAGGTTACATGGGACATCTGACCAGGATTGCCAACACAGTGGTTCACAATCTGGAGAAAGGCCCGGTTCACACCCAGATCAGTAGCCTCATCGCTGGTGTGTATATGTATATGTATATGTATATGTGTGTGTGTGTGTGGACACATGGACTCATTCCTGTGTGCAAGAAAGCAGTAATTATCACAATTTCCAACAAGCTAGCGTATTGCTTTCATAATGCTGCTGTTATGTGTTTGCATGTAGAGTTGCCAGAGGACTACAGAGGGCGGTGGGAAACCTTTGTGGACCAAACACTGTCTGAGACTAACAGGAAGAACACCATAGACTTGGTAAATCCTAACTGGCGCACACCTGCAGTATTAAGAGGCTTTTTTTTTATTACACACACATTCAGACTTTAAGCTTTGCACTAGTCTTGGTGTTTCAATGTTAAGGTTGGCACTGGAAACCCTCGTCCTTCCTCAGAGGATGATATGGAGAGTCCCTTCCCCAAAGAACTGACAGTACAGCAGGTATTGCACATAAGCACACATTTAAAATATTTGTGGCTCCTCTTATGAGCTGTTGTGTTGCAATTATATTTATTATGATCTGTTTTTAGGCCTTTTCAGACTACCAGATCCAGCAGATGACAGCTAACTTTGTGGATCAGTTTGGCTTCAATGATGAGGAGTTCACTGATCATGATGACAGCATTGGGTAAATTAGCTGACATTCTTCTTCAGTGGTGGTGTATTATTTCAACTGTGTGTGCTGAGGGTGTGAATTCTGATTCTTTTTGCAGAGCAACCTTTGATCGGATTGCAGAGATTAATATCAATATTGATGCTGGCCATGACAGTGTGAGTTGATTTAAAGTTTTTTTTTGTTTGTTTGTTTATTGTACACATGGCAAGGTTTATTTCTTTCCTGAGGCTGTAAATATTTTTGATAATCCTTGAAGATACATAGTGTATTTTTCTACATTGCAGGCTAACACAGCTGTGTTTGAGGCTTGTTCCAAAGAGAGAATTCAGCCCTTTGATGATGAGGAGGAGGACATCTGGGAGGAGAAGGAGATTAACTATGCAACACAAGTCAAGTCCCGTAACAGGTAAGCAACATCTTTATTTTTACAATTTTGTTTCAAAATGATGATTAAAGTTTTGTACTCAATGCAAATTTAATATATTTTGAGGTTTGGTGGGTCACGGTCCTCCCAAAGCCAAGCAACCAGTAAGAGCTGTGACATGACAACAGCTTCTGAGAGCTCCAGCAGAACAGCAGACTCAGACTCTGACGAAGGTGAAGACCCTAAAGATGATCTGGACCCTTTTGCAAGTCAGGACCAGACTGAGGCAACTACGAGTGAGATATGATATATCGTGTAATCATGCATAATTGTTTTGCCCTAGTTGTATTTTAGGACTAAAGCATGTTTTGAGTAAGTTTCACATGTTGCATATGTATTGTGCTTTTTTTTTCTTTTAGGTGCTGGCTGGGTAGCAGATTTTGGAGAGGTAAATTCAAAAGCTCCTGCAGCAGGAGCGGGCTTCTCAACCTGGGACGCTCCAATTTCTCAACCAGCTGCAACAGAGGCTGAGGAGAAGGGATGGGCCAAGTTCACTGACTTCCAGCCTTTTTGTTGGTGAGTTTGGGCTCTTTATATCTATGGAGAGTTAATTTAAGACATTTTTAAAAGAATCTGAAATCTTTGTTTTGATAAAAACTATTATTATACTATACAGATGATCATTTTGGAGTGCCCTTTTAGTAATTTATAACTCTGGCAACTGTAGTAATTATATATTTGATGATGGTTGAAAAAAATATTTTATTTAAAAGGAAACTATAATTTAGCCTAATTGGGTTTTTTTTCACTGGAAACGTACATAAAACCCAGAAGAAAAATGTTACGTCTGTCAAGTTCTTCCACACTAAACTCACTTATCCACATCTTTATGGACCTTGCTTGGTGTAATTTGACCCCCACTCCCAGTCGTACATTTGATACCAAGACACCCCCACCCCCAAGTTGTATGATCACGCCGGCCTGTAAAAATTTGGGTCTGTAGCGATCGACTGCAGAAAACTGGTGACCTTTGCGCATTATGCACCTCAGCATCTTCTGACCCCGCTTTGTGATTTGATGTGGCCTACCATTTTGTGGTTGAGTTACTGTCATTCCCAATCCCTTCCACTCTGTAATAATACCACTAACAGTTGACTGTGTAATAAAGTATTTAGTAGCGAGGAAAATTCACAACTGGACTTGTTGCACAGATGTCATCCTGTCACAGTACCACACTGGAATTCACTGAGCTCCTGAGAGCAACACATTCTTTCACAAATGTTTGTAGAAGCAGTCTGCATGCCTAGGTGCTTGGTTTATACACCTGAGGCCATGGAAGTGATTGGATTCAATGATTGGATGGGTGAGTGAATAATTCTGGCAGTATAGTGTATCTCCTGAAGAATATGGATTTTTGTTCTGGATGAGCTGATTCTTTGGGAGGTGACAGAGACAAGATATTCTTTACCGTCAAAGCAAAGATGATGGCTAATAAGCCTTTATTAGCTAACATTAATGCATCTGTCATTAGTTTCACAGTCACTCTGTATGTATTCTTCCCTGTGTGACTTGTGTCTAGCAGCTCTGAAACAGGCCCAAGATGCAGCTCTCCTGTGGACTCAGAGCTCAGTGGATCAGACATCCCCAAACCAAACCAAAACCGTAAGTAGCTTCAAAATGATTTATTTAATGATTTGAAATATTTAGTAACACTTATTTCAAACTCAGCTGCATAGGCAACATCACAAATATGGCATATAATGTGTCAGAAGGCCAATTATATCACTATTAGTCATTTGCTTACCTTTGTGACAGGTAAACTTTTCAGATAACAATGCGTCAAAGTTATAGACTCTCTCTTTCCTCTCAATCTCGACAGCATGTGTATGGAGTGTTTGCGTGGCAAGAAAAGCGCCACTAGTGGCATCAGACAGCTCCTCTTCCAGCAGTTCTGATAGCGATGAGGAAGAAGGCAAGACACAGTCTACATCCAGTGAGACAGTCACCACAGAGACCATCACCACAGGTGCTGGCAAGGAGACCATCCGGCTCACCGTTGACGCCAAAAATGAGAGGGCAGTCTTCACCAGGTGCAAATTCTTACACACAAATAAGGAGCTCCTGCTCTGTTTGGTGCAGTGCGTCCCCCAATCCTATTGTAGTTTCAAGTACTTTGATAAAGCCCTTCTTTCCCTTTGCGCCCCCCTGTACAATTTTACTTCCCCCTTCTCTGCTTTTTTTTCTGATAATCCTCCTCCTCCTGTCTGTTCCTTCCTTTCTCATCTCCACTTGACTCCAGAGTATTCAGACCTGCAGTCAGACGGTATGTTGTGCTTGAGGTCCTGTGTTCTGAAGTGTGGAATGCTTCCTGGAGTTGTGTTAAGGATTTAGGATGTGTTTTGCTTGTTGCATTTAATAGGTTGAGGAGTAATAATCCCTTATGACACAATTCAGGCCAAGCTTTGTTCATCAAACAAGAAAATGCACTAACCCACTACTGGTGACTTGCAGAGTTTCTGTATTCTCAATATGACTTTTATTCCCAAACTTCACAAAAGTTCATTGTGCGTTTTTAGAAATAAAAAGGTTGTTGAATATTTGTTACCTTACTTGTTTAATTCACTATAATGATGAGAGGAGAGTAGTGTATTACTGCTGATTGTGGTTATGTGATAATTCTTTTTCTTTTCCAGTCATAACATTATTTCTCAAATTAATGACTCCCCCTCCAGAATTCTCACCATTAACAGTCTGTCAGACAGCATGCTATCAACAAAAGTTGCCACCAGTCCAATTTAGCAGCATCCTAACAAACCAGTACATTAGCAAGTTACTAACAGTGCACCAATGAGCATGCTGAAGTTAAATCAGTCCTGTTCTGAACACAATGGCCAGTGAGGACAGAGGCCACAGCAGACGGAAATGTTAAGCCATCAGCACAAAGAAACATCTACAATAAGTTCAGTTGACAATCACCTGGCTGTTTTCCTAGTTAAAGCTATAATTCTTATTTGATTTTGTTTTTCAGTGATATGCCACCAGAAGGGCTCACTAATGAGAGAGAAAGTGACAAAGGTGAAAAAGGAAAGAAACATGGAAACAGTTCCAGCCCAGTTACCACTGATTCAGCTAATCTGCCAGCTGCTGTCACACAGTAAGTTTGTATCTGTGTGTTTTGTATGCAGATGAAGAGAGGAGGGCTAGGATCACCAAACATTACATCAGTGATTCATCCCTGTTAAAAGGAGTTCTTTGACAAGTCACCTGCTCACATTTCTGTCCTCAAGAACACAGGTGTAACCTGTCATTTCTAATTGGCCGTATTTCTTTTTGATGTGGTTCGAAGCTTTGAAGGGTATTAAAACCTGACTAACAACCTCTGAAAAATGCTGCATTTGTGATTGAACCATTTCACATTAGTCACAGGATTGTTGTGATTTACAATTGCATATATTTGTTTAAATGTTTGTTTTCTTATACACAAATGACACAAGTGCAAAATATATATAGTCTTTGGAATATGTTTTATACATGCAACGTGTTGAGCTGTACCTTACTAAAAGCACCAAATGAATCTCCTTTGTAAAGTTAGAGCAGTGCAAACTGCATAAGATTGTCACAGGAATTTACATGTAAATGTTTTGTACTTGGCTCTAATCTTCTTTCAAGTCTCCTTTACACTGCAGAAAATCAAATACAGATTAGTTACATTTGTAGGCTGTTGATCACCAGGAATATCTATTCAACTGATAAAATTATTTATTAGAGCTCTAATGTTCAGCTGCCGTGCTATAAATAAACAGCAGCACATACTGTAGAGTCCAAGAAATAGTGCACTTGTGATGGTCAGGAATTTGCAAGATTGCCATTTTTCTGCAGCATTGCTCTCGCATCTTATTTGCAGCAACGGTGTTACTTTTTAATGTCATATTTTTTATGGTTTTTATAGCTGCTGTTCCTCTGAAAATGTCTCTGATTGGAGTAGGCGGTGCACTACTGATTCAATTGATTTTTTTTTTAAGTTTTATTTTTGTATCTTTCGTCTGTTGTCATTTAATCTAATGGGAGAGTGGCATAATTTCGTTTTGCTAGCAGTGGGCTAAAACATATATTACATAATGAAAGTATTATGACCCACCTTGCTACAGGAAAGGCTCACCATGGAGACAAATTTAATGGTTTTCAGAGGATGAAGTTACAAAAGAAAACAGTACTAACCAAGAGCCAAAACCTCCAGAGAGTCCTAACTAAACATTTCCTTGTAATACAACAAAATATTGACTCACCCAGCTGTGAAAGAACATTGTTGTTTTGTATGTTTTTTTCAAGATGCTAGAAACTTGACGTGCGCCAGGACTTTAAGGAGCATCAGGAAGTTTTTCCCTTATTTTAATGTCCTTTTCAATCACAATACTTGGTCTAAATGTGTATGTTTAGCTCTCAAATGTGTATTTTAGTCCCTTATTTCTCCATGTCTGATATTAGAAAAATGTATTATTTTAAATCGGAATTCAGCATAATTTCTTTTAGAATATGTCCCACTCCGTTTGTTTGAAAGTATGGGGTGCTCAACCCATAGACTGCATATAAAAGATATACACTGCTCAAAAAAATAAAGGGAACTCTCAAATAACACATCCTAGATCTGAATGAATGAAATATTCTCATTGAATACTTTGTTCTGTACAAAGTTGAATGTGCTGACAACAAAATCACACAAAAATCATTAATGGAAATCAAATTTATTAACCAATGGAGGCCTGGATTTGGAGTCACACACAAAATTAAAGTGGAAAAACACACTACAGGCTGATCCAATTTGATGTAATGTCCTTAAAACAAGTCAAAATGAGGCTCAGTATTGTGTGTGGCCTCCACGTGCCTGTATGACCTCCCTACAACGCCTGGGCATGCTCCTGATGAGGTGGCGGTGGTCTCCTGAGGGCTCTCCTCCCAGACCTGGACTAAAGCATCCTCCAACTCCAGGCAGCAGATCGCTCTCCACGGCGTCTCCAGACTCTGTCACGTCTGTCACGTCTGTCACATGTGCTCAGTGTGAACCTGCTGTGAAGAGCACAGGGCACCAGTGGCGAATCTTGGTGTTCTCTAGCAAATGCCAAGCGTCCTGCACAGTGTTGGGCTGTGAGCACAACCCCCATCTGTGGACGTTGGGCCCTCATACCATCCTCATGGAGTTGGTTTCTAACCATTTGAGCAGACACATGCACATTTGTGGCCTGCTGGAGGTCATTTTGCAGGGCTCTGGCAGTGCTCCTCCTGTTCCTCCTTGCACAAAGGCGGAGGTAGCGGTCCTACTGCTTGTTGCCCTCTTACGGCCTCCTCCACATCTGGTGTACTGGCCTGTCTCCTGTTAGCGCCTCCAGCCTCTGGACACTACGCTGACAGACACAGCAAACCTTCTTGCCACAGCTCGCGTTGATGTGCCATCCTGGATGAGCTGCACTACCTGAGCCACTTGTGTGGGTTGTAGAGTCCGTCTCATGCTGCCACGAGTGTGAAAGCACCACTAACCTTCAAAAGTGACCAAAACATCAGCCAGAAAGCATAGGTACTGAGAAGTGGTCTGTGGTCCCCACCTGCAGAACCACTCCTTTATTGAGTGTGTCTTGCTAATTGCCAATAATTTCCACCTGTTGTCTATTCCATTTGCACAACAGCATGTGAAATTGATTGTCAATCAGTGTTGCTTCCTAAGTGGACAGTTTGATTTCACAGAAGTTTGATTTACTTGGAGTTATATTGTGTTGTTTAAGTGTTCCTTTTATTTTTTTGAGCAGTGTATATGCCCACTGTGACATCACCCATTGGTTTTGGACTTTGTTTTAAACCCTCAGCATTTTGAGTTTTTGTTTTTTGCAAGTCTGAATTTACCATATTTGAACAAGATAGTGGTATGCTAAGGTAATGCTAACAAGCTTTATTAGCAAACTTGAATGGACAGGTATATTGGACATGCATAGCAACAGTAACCACAAGGGGTGGGACTTAACAAAAGGTCAGCTCACCTCCATTATATTTGGCAGACACTGTCAGCACTCAATGTGTGGCGGAAAATAAAACTAAAATCATCTAAATTCTGTCTCTTTTTATTTTTACCTAACAGAGAGATGCAGTCCTCCGCTAATGGACCGGCCTAACGAAGTGGTACAGGAACACACTTCATACCTGATCATTCAACACACAGCCACGCCACCTTTGCTTCCTGTTAGCAGTCCTTTAATGCCCTTGTTTGTGTCTGAAAGACATGTAAGTGAATGGAAGATCCTTAGTGCAGAGCTCAAACCGTATTTATAATGGATACCAGAAATCTCCACATGGGTACTATTGATGTCTCTAATGCGCTTTCATCAGTGCAAATGAACCACTTCAAAAAGAAATGTGTGTTTTATAAAACATTTCATTGTGCCAGGCACCCCAAAGCGCAACTGTGTTGCATACGAACTTTTTCAGGATGAATTTTCTTCCCATTAAACTTGGAAATGTAAACCCCTTTATCAGTTTGGATGTGCAGAGATTCCAGCTGCACTTTAATGTTAAGCAAACACCAACATCTGAAATTTGACATTTTATTAAATTGAACATCAGGATTTCAGATTATTTGAGTCTGTCTGCTCTCTAGGTATGAATACAGTCTAGTGGATTTTTCTAGGAGAGCATTTGACTGTTTACATTTTAGTAATGAAAAAAAATCTTCAAATAATCAGCAAAGATTACAAACGCCAAGATGCTTGCAAAGCTAGCTAGCCACCATTTTGTCTTCAGCAGTTCAGTCTTTGTGCCAGACAGACGTCATTATTGCAAATATGTTACTTATCTGATCATTTCTCAGTCAAGTAAGTTTTTATCTACTTGGATCACATGACACTTAAATGCTCTCTGTTTGTTAGTTTGGAGCAACTGATTTGGGAGACTCGTGCATCGCTTCCTCCTGACAGATTCAAGTAGTTTAGAGGTGTGTGTGTGTATGTATGTGTGTGCTGTTGTGTCCATGTGTATAGACGTGTGTGCCGGCGTGTGTGTTTGAGCTCTGTCTGAGGTACAGAGTGCATTCTCAGGTCAAAGGAGAGGTATGTTGATGCAAAGAAAGCACACCTGTGTAACACATATGCAGACACACAGTGCCATACACACGTGCACACAACCATATCTACATGCAAAAAAAAAAAGAAAAAAGACAGCACACATACAAGGTCATACCACCCTCAGAGCTGTTTAAATGTAATATTGTGAAATTTGAACCTGTATTAGGTTGTGGCTATTCTTGGTAATCTGTAAACGTAAGATAAATGTAAACAGTATATATATAAACATCATATCTATTTTTGGAATAAATCCAGTGTATGGAAAGACGGTTGTTTTGCAGATTGCAACGTGTGTATCGTATGTGTGTTGTACTGTCAAAATGAGGCAATAATGATGTCTGTGTTTTGGTTAATAGGCCAGCATCAGTTCTTGTTTCTTTGCTACATACTTCCTACATGGTAGTTTAGCAGTGCACATGCTGTGAATACGAGTTGGCTGTCTGCAGTATGTCTTCCATTTTGTTTACTTTGAGGATAATTCATGTTAATGGCAACTTGGGCCTTATCTTCATTTCTCAGTTTTGAACTCTTTTCACATAATTTGAATAGTCAAATTATGTAAAGAAAATGATAGCGAACAATAAAATAATCCCTAAACTGCCTATTTTTGACCTTATTATCATATCGTTTGTGTATACATATTTCCTTTGTAACAACAGTGATTAATATCACCTGGGGCTGCACAGATCTGTCAGTTAGAGCAATAATAAATCAAGAGAAGCATATTAGGCTGATTTTTTTTTTTTATAAATCAACCTTGTCTAATTTAAACAACTGGTTAGACAAAAAGCTAAGAGTTTTCTTGTAAAGGGAATATTAGGTTTGCATTCATTGTTCATCAAAACACACTGTGCTATAAGAAATGCACTGAATGCATTTCCTTTTACTGCATGGCATTTGCAATGCAGATTCATTTTTAGATATTTGAAATCCTCATTGCTCGCATTCATGTTCACTTGTTAGCAGTCTCGTTCTTCCTGTTGATCAGTGTAGTGTAGTGTCTGCAGCCTCTGGCAGGAATGTGCAACATTACTCACATTCCTGCATGTGTGTAAGAAATGGACAGACAGAGAAAAAGGTGCAACAGGACTGCTTGAGGCCGAGAACTCCGGAGGAAAACTTTAATCAGTGAAATTCAACATTAGTTGCATTGCCACCATCAGCACTCATTTGAGTTGCACACCATTAAGTTGGCTGTCTCATCTTTCCCGCTCCAAATTTGAACTTGTTATAAACTGTTAACTGCTTTAATGGAGTCTAATCATAATCAGATTGTATTAAACAATACAATACGTAAGAAAATATGACCCAAGTTGTGACATACCTGAAATATCCTTTTAAATCTGCGTGTGCCAGTCATGCTTTACTTTCATCTTTCTCCTCGTCTCTCTCTTTCTCAGGGCAGGAGTCGACTTTAATTGCATTTATGCCTAAGGAAAGATTCTCTGAGGTTGTTTTATTTATTTTAAAAGCACTTTTTCAACAAGCACTTTTGTTTGTTTGTTTTTTTTTATTTGGTGGCGCTAAGTGCCCCTATGTAATTCCCTCCCTCAGAGTGGCGGGAATGTTTGGCTTGAACAAGACATGTAGGATTTTTTTTTCTTCAATGCTTTTTGCCAAAGTGTGTCTTCCCACCAGTGTTCAACTGGGTTTCATATCTGTGAAGTAGCCTCCGTTCTTGCAGTGGTCTTACAGGTCTAGATTTATCTAAAGCAGCCTTTGTTTGATCCCTTGCTCTTTTTGCTTTTCTTTTTTGAGTCATGTGATGGAGTAATTAGCTGTAGGAGAGGATGCCACAAGTCAAAGAAAGACTTTGAAGATTCGTCTTAGATCACAGTCCGCCCCTCCCTTTTTTTTTTTTAACTTTTATCTGTTCAGCGCTTTGAGCTGTTTGAAGTGGAACTGCACAGAGCTAGCACTGCTTCATTGTCAGGGTTAAAAGAGAAAAATAGGGTTGTCTTTGTCAGGATTGTGCACGTGGTCAGAATATGTCATCCCATCTGTCACCAAACCATAGCAGTGCTTTTGACTGATGTGTGTGTGTGTGTGTGTATCCCTTCAGTTTGAGGGCGTTTTGTGTGCAGTATAGCTACGGGTATGTTGTCATGTTATGCATAATGGTACATCACATTCATCTCTTAGTGCCATTAAGTTTGCACATTAGCCTCGTTCACCTCTTTGGGTATTTGCTGTATTGTACAGTGTGTGCCCCAAAACTTTAATTGAGAAATAATGGGTGTTAAGTTGTTACTGAGCAGTTGCTTGCTACTTACACTGAGACCATTTCAAAGGAAAACTTTTCTCACATTATCTTATTATTATATTTGGACACGTGTGCAGATGTGTGGGGGAGTGGTGGGAAAAACAGGCGTGCGGTTAAATGCCTTTTTTGTAAAGCGGACTGATGCTGGTGTTTTGTTTATTGTTTTTCATTTAGAGTAATGTGTCTGTTACCTGTTGTCAGTTTAGCTTGTACATTCAGATATGAACCTAATAAATATGTCAAAGATAAATATGCCTCTGTTTGTCTGACACTCACAGCCTACTGTAAAACACACACTGAGCACAAAGAGAGCGAACAGGACATGGTCTTTGGAACATGTTTACCTTAGGGGCAGGTGAACAGGTGGCTTATATTGCTTCCCCGTCCATACTGTGTGTCCTCAAAGCTACACCCTCACACTGTCTCCCCCCCACTTCAAACATAAGCCTGCCTGTCACATAGATCTCACTGTGCTGCAGGCATGAAGTAAAGTTGGTTCCCATAACAGCTGAGAAGGAAGCGAAGACCCTTCTTTTGTGCTCATTCACTTCTCATATTCTTTACAGTTTTTCAGCCTGTGGTCCTCTCTGTATGTAACCGCCCTTTTACCCGTGGGTGTATGGTTTCATTCTTGGGCTTAGATGTTTGTCATAGCAATCCTGGAGCACAGATACTTCTGAGTCTTTTCTCCCTGCCTTCCTCAGCCTTCTCTTATTTTTGCACTGGAAAAAAAAAAAACACCTTTTAGTTTTTGATCTACACCTGCCTGCTCTCTCTGCATGAGTGCATGAAAGATAGTGTGTATGCAGTGGGTGGAAAGGGGAAGAAGGCGGAGTTGTGTTTTTGTACTTTTAATGGGTTGTGGAGAAACCTGCCTGTCTGCTTGGAACTGGGAGAGGAGGAGCCTGTGGGGTGTGGGACTTCAGACAAAGGAGACATAAACACGCTGACACTGGATCACTGGAGCAAAAAGAGAGGGAGACTATCCCTAATTCTTGGACTACTTTTGCTCTATTTTGGAAAAACTTTATGAAAAGGGGATTTCGGTGTGTTTGTATGGATTGGTTTGTGAGCTGAGAGATGTTTGTGTTGGAGCAGTGGTGGCCATATGTTGCCCAAAGTGTGTAGAAGTGTGTGTGTGTTTGGGATGGAAAAGTGGGGCTGGCACGATCAACATTTGTGCTCTTAGCTTCACGCCATGGGGGGTGCCATAGTTACCCCTCGGCTAGAGAAGCAGACGGGAAGACGCTTCAGCCTTCTGACATCAGCAATCAAAAACTGTAAGTTGTGTTTTTCTCCTGTCTTCTTGTTTTTTCTTGAAATACTTTTTTTTAAATTGCTTTTCTGTGTTACCCTTTTACTAATGTGTTTGAAAGAACATAAAATAATGTTGGCGGGGGGAGTATATTTGTTAATGGTGTGTAAGAAATGTGACTAGAAAGCTGGCTGCACATGGTTTACTGAGGAATGTTCTCCAGATAAGAGTGTGTGCATATCTGTGTATGTGTGTTACATATTTGCTTGATGCCATCAGTGACGGTGGATTCCTCTAACAGCGGGAACATATTATAAGCAGCAGTTAAAACCAATATGAGGAAAGACACTGAGAAAATGTGTTTTATCTGAGTTACTAGGCAAATGTTTGCCCCAGGTTAAATCTTTACAGCCAGCTGGTTGCACTGAAGAGAGCTGTTTAGTTCACTTTTACGGACAAAGTAGAGGTGGACAGATGGCCATGCGCAGGAGAGCAGGGTCAAAGAAGAGAGTGTTTACACAAAAAACACAACATGACCAGTAGCTTCACGTTCATTGTGTGCTGACAACCTGTAGCCAAGAGAGAGCCAAGTGAGCTGTAACAGAACAGGATGTGAGCAAGAGAAGTTTCTGTGGACATTAGGAAAGTTTGTCATGGCTTGGCGCAAGGATTTGCTCTACTCTACCTTCGCACAGCTAATGTTTACCTTGATTTCTGACACTCTTCCTCCCTTTCTGACTATTCTGACCTTTACATTAGACAAAAGACCTCCTGTTGAAACCTTCACACAAATTCTCCCCCGGCAGGCACTCTCACAAACACTTAACACATTTACACAGGGGGGGGAGTGAAACCTCATGGAGAGTACAGTGTTTTCCTTATCACACCGGGCAAGGTCACACTGAGCAAACCCTCAGCTGTTGCCCATGTGCATGTGTGCGTAGATGTCTGAAAGCTGAGCATGACAGCTGCCTAATCCACTTCATTTTAATATTGCAAACTCTTGCTTAAAAGTCTGAGTAGCTACTCCTCATCAGAACAGACAACCTTGCTTCCCTGCTTTGAATAAAGTCAAATTCTGCTGCCAGGTTTGACTCTCCAGTACACTGTAAACATCATCCATTCCCAGCACTCGCTATCTATAGTTCTCACACCTTCCTGATTAATAATCCCTGTCTGTAGCTTATCAGTAGGTGCTCCATATAAATTGATATAGGAAAGAGAGGTTTTCCTAAAGCCGGCCTCAGCACTCAGCTCTACACTATCTTGCACAATCTTGCCCATTTATTTGCTTTGCAGCACTGACCACTGCTGCAGTCTGCTTCATTAACAGCAATTACCCTGGCTCTGAATTAACTGCCTTTATTACATTAACTGCTGGTGTATTGGATGTTTAGATCTGCAGTTACAGCAGTGCCTGAATGTCTGAATGTGAGTGTGTCAGCCAACACAGGGCAAGACAGATGAGAGCGCTTAAAATGTCTTATCTACTGAGTGCAGCATGAGTCATTAATCCACTGACCTATTGGGTGTTATACACAGCAATATTTTCTGTATCCCAGCCTCTCTTTCTGTTGCTGCTTCGTTAACCCTGCACTGTCTTCCCTAGGGGAATTAATAACAATAATCAGGAAGGGCGTCCATATCTGCAGCAGCAGTATGTGTGTCAGCAGATCACGCATGCAGACATGTATGCCCTCACAGCGCTGCCGCCTGGTGTCGACAAGGCAGAGTGGCTTGCCAGCAACAGTAAGTAGTAACAGATTTCTGTTTGGACCATTTTTCCGTAGCTCTTTAACCTCCACCACACACTCTCCAAAAAGAAAGAAACAAAGAAAGAGAACAGCAATGTGTACAAAATGTAATGCTGGTGGGGTTTTTTTTGTTTGTTTGTTTGTTTTTACTTAGCTGTGGCATTTTTCAAGCACATAAACCTGTTCTCCAGTGCGCTATCAGAGTTCTGCACTCCCAGCACTTGCCCAACTGCCTGTGGGCCAGGCAACACGTAAGTTACTGAGCACTGTACTGCAATTCGTGCCACTGTATTTGTAGATCCAAAAGCTGCATATTATAAGAATATATTCAGTCACTGAAAAATCTTCAAGATCTAAAGTTCTGTTTGTATTTTTTTGTGATTTTTGGTACTACCCACCCCTAAGTTTGTTTAAAATGCAGAGATGGGCCTGTAAGTGTGAAAGACAGTGAAGCTGGAGGGACTACCTTCTTAAAGATCTCCTGATCTAACAGTTGACCAGAAGTGGATAACTGCTGAATGTTTCCTACACAAATGAAAGCTAAACACGAGTCGTGACTTTTTCATTTCTGACGTTGCAAACACAATTCCATGTTAAGTTGACCTGGCATATTTCTCATTAAATTTGCCCACTGGGTGTCTATGGGTCCTGCTAATATTGTACTCTCTACTTCTGTTGTAGCCATTGGGGTAAACAACGCACGCTGAAGTAAACTGTGCAAGCTCCTTTTAGTCTTTTAAAAATTGTGATGTTTACGTGAATCATTTTAAACGTGTTTTTTCACTTTCCAACATACCTGCCAGGAATGGCCATTTTGCATTTTCTGCATTAGGGCAACTTGCATGAGGCTGACCTGGAAAAACAAACAGTGAAATGTACTTTAATCAGGCTTAAAGCTAAGCTCTCAGCTCCATCACAGTCTTTATCAGCAGATCAGTTTTAGCTGGCCCAAGAGTGCTATCACTGTATTTATCCTTTTGAAAAATATCAAACATAGATCCTATTACTTCCATGTTGTGTAAAGTTCCAGCATGTTGTGTCTTCAGGGTTTATGTTTGGACTGACGACCATGGCAGGAAGCTGAAGTGCTCTGCTCCGCTTTACTTTGACTATGCCATGTCATACATTCAGGACTTGCTGACCGATGAAGACGTCTTCCCCACAAAAGCAGGTAAAGTGCATTTACATCATATGTTACCTTATTGTACAGCAGGTTGTTCCAGTTTCAGCTTTAAACCGTCACTTCTCCCTCATTCAGGTGCAGCGTTTCCAACAGGCTTCGTGTTTCTGGTCCAGAAGGTGTTTCTGTTGCTGTTCAGGACTCTGGCTCACATTTATTGGTCTCACTACAGCGAGACCCTCCTGCTCGGCCTGCACCCACACCTCAACACACTCTTCACGCACCTCACACTCTTCTGCCGGCAGCATGCGCTGCTGGATTCAGAAGACACTGAGCCACTGCAGGACCTCATCACAGCTTTGGGACGGCAAGACAGAACTTAAAGGGCAACCACAGATATTGTACAATCGCATTATTACACGCTTATTTATTTCTTAGAGCTGATTGTCTCTCACCACTCTGGGCCAAACTTAAACATATTCCCCCAGTATAGATTTTTAAAGAAAGCTCTGTAAGGAGAACAAGACAAACAAAATACTGACAATGAGCATCCTGCTCCTGTTGTTGTGTATAGCTGTAATCAGTAAATTGTATGACTATTGCATGTTTGTGTTTTTTAACATAATGGTGCATTTTATTTTGATAAGGTCAGGATCTTCAAGGTCATCCATGTTTTCCTCATAGTAAAGAGACAGACCCACTTAGCCAAACAAATGCAGTTAGTGCCATGATTGTATTTTGGACATAGTTCAAAAATTGTTGCCAATGCTGCATCTGCATCTCCATGTATTATACAGTACTTGGTCTTAAATATTTGTGAGATATTGCCTGCATGGTGGAACTAAGAAGTATGCATACTTTTTTTTTTGAGAAATTACTGAATACAAGAATTTGGGAAACAGTTAAAAGGCAGGAAGGAGTTTGTGTTTGATCCTGAGGTAACTGCTGGTGTGGTTTATTAGCATGTTTTCAGGTCTTTGGTTTATCATCAGCACCACCTGTTGTGAGCAATGGAATCTAGTGTGCATCACATTTTAGCTGCAACATCTGTAAATGTTTGTTTACATATTGGATTTATGATTAAACTGACTTATGAGAGTAAAGTGGTGATTTGCATCTTTAATGTAAAGATACAAACTGTGTTGTCCCAGAAACAAAGCTGCTGTCTCTCCCCTGCTGGATCCTCAGGTTCTTGTTTTTGGCAAGTATCACCCATGATCAATATGATCAAAGTGCCAGTGACATACCGAATACCTTCAAGTCAATCAGACCACCTTCTGGATTGGTATATTTCTCAATGAGAAAAAAAAAAATTACAAGCTGAATATATGCAGGGAACTGGTTCAGTCAGGCCACTGGAGCTACGCTGCATCACATGAGCCTAACAGGCTTTACTCTCTTCACCAAAAACACACAGCCAGTTTGACAGTCTAAGCTGTTGCAAATAGGTACAGGGTGTGCCCTCTGACATATCTGTTGTTTCAACTCCTCCACCCTGTAGGTTCATCACTCCCCAACTTCTATGTGTGTTCATATCAAACTCCAATCATATTGTTTTGCTGTAATAACTCCTTTCAAATGTGAATTGTCTAATTGAAAGCAAGAAACTAGGTTTACTATGATTTACACAGCTTACGTGACTTCATTTACTGTATATAATTGTGTCCATTGAATAATGCTCCCAACTTTAATTAGAAAATTTTTAACTGTCATGTTTCAGGTTTTTTCAGTACCAAAGCAGTGAAAGCTGTCTGTGAATAGTGGATATATTTTGAACAAGAACTGTACATATTTAACTGTGGAGATGTAGGAATGAAGCAGGTTTTAAAATTAGATCAGTTACAGATTAAATTATGCCAGAGTTATTTAAGGAACAAAAATAAGACCAACTCCAGCTCCAAAACAAACTCTCTGAACTCTCAATTTTCATGTATAAACAAATCTGCGTTAGGGGGCACTGGTACATCTCACTGGGTTGAGGCATGCGCCGGACGTTCAGCCGTGAGCAGCTGAAGTCAGTGATATGTAACCCGCATCGGCAGTTTAACCGCGCACTAGAAGTCTTGATTTTCATCGCAACTCTTCCGTTGGCTTTAGCTATAATTGCAATCATCATCTGATGCACCAGAACGAGGTTTGCAACAAAGTCTGCAACTTCACTCAATCAATCAAGGATCTTGATTATCCCCTAGGGAGCAATTTGTTCCACAGCCAGTAGTAAAAACATAACACAAACACGACAACATAAATAAAATCCCAACAAATCATTTGAAAGCCTAATCGATGCAGGGACAAATGAGTCTCTCAGGGTGCTCATCCTGCAGCTTGGCAGCAGATACCTGGGTCGGGAAGGAAGCAGCCTAAACACTTGGTGCAGTGGGTGGTTTGAATCTGCCAGGATCAGTCTGGCCTTTCCACTGACCTCACCTTGTACAAGTCAGTGTGAATGCTTAGGGCTGTTTTGCATTTAATTGCATTAAATTTCAGGTGAATCCAATAAAATGAGCATATATTAGTGTAGAAAAATCAGTTTAGAGCAGTTAATTATTGTTTGCATTACTGGTCAATGGTAAAAAAAAATTTTTTAAATTCCCATATAGCTTTTGTAACTGTAAAATTACTCTGTCAGGCTAAGGCATATGCTGGTATTTGACAACACTGAATCTCATTCAACAATTCTCCACTGATTAGAGGTCTAATGGCTATAAGAGGGCCACATTTGAGTAAATGTGAAAATGCGTTAGATTTCTAGATGCAATCTAGCCTTTGTATCAAATTATTTAAACCTTGATGAGCTAATCAGCAGATGATGGTTCAAAGTGATGAGCCACCCTTCATTCCTTATATTCTCCTAGGAAAACAGAAAAAAGGTGCAGCCATATGTTGAAATCTGCAAACATACATGGACATACAACATGTAAGGCAGAAACAGAATTTGTACAAGTCTAACAAGCTTTAAAGACAATATTTGGTATGACCAACTTTATTCTTCAACAGAGCTTGAACTCTCTTAGGCAACTTTCTGTGTGTTTTGGGATCACTGTCATGCTGAAAAATGACAATGATTTGTTGTGTATCATATGATTTCTAGAATGTTTTGCATGCTGGATCAAAGTCCTGGATTTTTTCCCATGTCTTAAGGACATGACTTTCAGATACTGTTGATCTGCTGTAGGTTTTTTTAAGGCCTGTCACTCCTCCTTTTTCTCCTCCACTTGTCCAATTTCTTCTATTTTTTTTTTAAAGACACACTGCACACCATGCTGAGAAATGCTAAGTTTCATAGCTCTTTATGAATCACCTAGTTGGTGCAAAAGTACTATTTCATGTCTGTCAAACTGTTACCTTTGGCATTTTTCGAAGACTCAACTAAAGAAATGGGAACAAATGATGTGTTTCTGATGCAGGCTGCTAGAAACAAAGTGCCTAAAGATGCCATTTAAAATAACACAACACTGGTTTATCCCTTGAGTTAGGAGTCGTTTTTTGCTTGAGTGATTCATAGATCAGTGTTGAGTGGGTCAACAAACAATGTCTCCTTCTCCCATTCACACACACATTCATCAAACACATTCTGTGTCTAAGTGCTTTCTGACATTCACACACACACAATCAGATGCTGATGAACGTATCTGGAAAAACTTTCAGCTTCCAGCATTAGTAATAGCATTTTCCTTTTTCCATCTTGCGTGAGGAAAAATCTTATGGATGAACAGCCAAAAATCAGTCTCTGCAGTTTCAAAAAGGCAACTGGAGTTCTCTAAGTTTCTTGAAGATGTTTCACCTCTCATCCAAAAGGCTTCTTCACTTCTCAAACCAGAAGATGTCAAATCAGCAAAGATGCACAGGAAAGAAGGTCAGACCCTAACTGGGGAAAATACAAATGACAAGCGGAACAACATTGCCATTCCTTATGTGGCAGGCTTGTCAGTGAAACTCAGAAGAATTTTCTCCAGTATACTTCAAACCTATTCACACGTGTCAAACTCAACGCCCACGGGCCAGATCTAGCCCGTGATATAATTATATTTGGCCCGCGATATAATTTAATATGACTATGATTAATCCGGTCTGTAAGTCTGACATCATTTCCGGGTCCAAATGCTCCTAAATAAACAGCAATGGCATAACCAATGACTGTTCATTATTAAAGATGATTGTAACATACCTTATCAACTGCAGCCCTTTCCCCTTCTCTTTCTCATCGGTAAAATCACAGCTAAGTGTGGGTTCTTTTCCAAGTCGGATCGTTTAAAACAACCAGGGACACAGCATTGCGGCATATTGATCACGAGACAGTTTGGACCCGGAAATGGAATTCTACATCATCACTTAACAACCGGATGGCACACCGGTAAATAGCGCTCCCACCACTTATACCACAGATCCCACTATGCACTGCAACAGATGCCGTGCAGGTCAAGATCTGTGCACCAATGACATTGATAAGTGGACAAAAACATTGGTCAGCACTTTTTACAGTGACATTTAAGCTAGCCTGACCCCCAAAAATGGCCAAATGAAATGTGGACTTTGAAAACAGGTGGAAGGCAGATGACCTGTTCACTGCCTTCGGAGATGTGTCTTTTTTCCCTGCCTGCGATGTGCGGGGAAAAAAGTAAAATTGTGGGACAGATGTGGGAGAATATGCAGAGGGAGACCTGCACAGGTGAGCTGAAAGTGCATCACTGCATCATACACCAGGAAACGCTGCACAGAAAAGTCCTGAAGACAGAGCGTGTCATAAGCACGGTAACACAGACAGTGAACTTTATAAGAGGCAAAGGTTTAAATCAGCTGCAGTCTTGGTCTTCTCTGGAGGAAATACCTTCTGAATTTGGTGACGTGCCTTATCACACAGGCACGATGAGCTGCCTGAGGAAATCTGTCAGTTCATGGAAAGTAAGAAAGAAAAGGAATAAGAGAGAAACTAAAGAGCTTTTTGTTTCTTGTTTCTGGACTTTTTTCTGATATCACATCAAAAAAGAAATTTGCAAATTTTCATCAGCTTGAAGTGTTTTCATTTTCTCTGATTCTCTGTTATTTCTGCAGAAAAATATTGTATTTTATTTAATGTGTTGAGGAAAAATTTGCTACATAATGGCCACTGAAATTCATATTCCTGATTAAAATACTTTCAGTTTTAGACTGTTCAATAAAGGTTAAGCCTGTTTGGCCCATGACTAAGACTGTGTTTCAATTTTGGCCCGTTCTGTGATCGAGTTTGACACCCCTGCTCAACATAGTGTATGCTGTCCAGAGCAGTGAAGTGTGCTCGGACCTCCACACTGGAGAAACCAAACAGCCTCTTCATAAACGAATGGCACAACATAGAAGAGCCGCATCGACAGGACAAGACTCAGCTGTACATCTTCACCTTAAGGATAAAGGTCGCTCTTTCGAGGACGCCAATGTTTTTAGACCAACAAGATGGTTTAAAAGAGGGGTAAAAGAAGCCATTTATGTCCACTGTGAATGGCCATCACTGAACAGAGGAGGTGGGACTACGTCACCAACTTTCCCCCCATCTACAATGCTGTCCTGAGCTCCCTCAACCCCCATTCACACCTTTCTTCAGGTGACCTCAATAGGTCACTTGATAGAATGGGGCAAAGTCCCAAATTGGTTTCACCTGAAACCAGTGACTGTGGTGACCCACGCCTTCTTTCACACTTTGGCGCATGTGATTATGCATGTGAACAATAGTGAGTCCACCTTCTGGTTTAAAAAGTGAACAAGTGAATAGATAGACTAGTTCAAATAATAACTTTAAAAACCTGAGGATACAAAAAAAAACAAACATGTCTACGTATTGTGTGGCTGTTATTCATTTGTTTATTTTTTTTTATTTATATAAATCTTTTATTTTTTTCCCCAATGTGAGCATGTAGTCCCATATTTCACCACAAAGAGGCAGCAAAAAGCATTACATTTTAATGAAAGGCTTTAAAAAATGTCACCAGAAATACAAGAATAGCTAAACCTTAAATAGAATGCAATTCCTTACTGAAACAGCACAAGTGCATAAATGATTGGTCTGCTAAAATGTTGTCACATTTAACAGCAAATTCTGTTCAAATAAAAGCACACCTCTTTCACTGCTGCTTCCCCACACGCTTCTGCCGCACTCATTGCACCTAATAGCAAATCCCATTGCGTTTACTACAGTCACAATGTGTTCTGTCTGTGCAACATAACTGGATTCATCAGATTTAACAGCACTTTTTCATCTGCACAAAGTAAGCCAATATATTACTGCAGCCCACCTTGTGATCACACCAAGCACAATGCAATTCTTTCACTACACCAACCCTTAAAATTATGTTTATTCACTACATAAACACACTTCATGTGGCCTGCTGCAGATACATTAAGAATGAGTTACTGGGATGCAAAGTGGGAAGGAGACACAGGCCACCTTGGCCTCCATACTTCTAAAACCCTAGGTACTCAAGTTTTAGACCAGATAAAGTTTTGTGGCCTAATCCTGCATAATTATAAATATATAATATATATATATATATATATATTGAGAGAGAGAGAGAGAGAGAGAGAGGACACAGACACCTGCAAATGTAGTCACCAAAGCCTTTGTGGTAGTTTCTGCCATGATTTTTGCTATGATGAACATGCTAGGAACATTTTGCCGACCGTGGTTTTGTGGTAATCATTCCACTGTGAAAAGAGAGTTCAACACAAAATGGGAAGTTGTGTATCTTGAGTGTGTAGTTTGATTTGTGACTAATTTATGTTGGATTACAGCTCATGACTGCGGCCAGATGTCTGGTTTCCTCTCAGATTTCAGCCTGAGGTGTTCAGCAGACAAACGACTGAAACTGAAACTTTTCAAAGAGGAAAAGGTTCATGTCTGGTTACTGTAGCCATGCACCCTCTCTCACACACACAAAGGTCTGTTCTTCGGGTAGATAGGAGATGTGTTAATGCACATGTTGGACTGAAGGAAGGCTCACCGTGTTGGAAACTGAGCTTAGAAGGTAATACTGCAAACTGCTGAGTCACAGACATGCACAGCCGTGGCGCTTTAATTAAGACCCGAAGCTTCCTCCACATACAGAGCATTCTTTTAATCGGGTTCAGATTCTGAGCTGCTCATCTGAGTCCTCCTTCACAGCAAAACTGAAGGGAGCAGAAACAGAAACCATCTCTCTCTCTCTACTTTTCCTTACTTCATTTTTTTTTGGCATTTTTTTCACTGACCCATGCATCATGTCAGAGCTGTTAAGCTTAACTCCGTGGAAGAGTCTTGACTCCCCATGTGGGAAACGTGGGTACAATTTGTAGAATGTCATCTGTTTACAGTTTAGAAATATCAACAACCATAAAGGCATATACTAGGGTACAACATGAATTTATATACTGCTGCTGCTCTCAGGTTTCTCTCACAAAAACATCTTTAATGGAGGTGGTGTCATTTTTCAGAGAATGTTTTTTTTCCTTATATTGGACGATGTTCAGTTATAAAGATAAATGTCACTTTTTCCTGATAACTTTATAAATGTCACAATAACCTGTCCTACACTGTAGGGAGAATGATTTAAAATGGCATGTTGGTATAAATGCACTCACTAACCACTTTATTAGGTATGCCTTACTAGTACCTGGTTGGATCCTCTTTTGCCTTCAGACCGGCCTCACTTCTTCATGACATAGATTCAGCAAGGTGCTGGAAACATTCGTCTGAGATTTTGGTCCACGTCGACATGACAGCATCACACTGTTGCTGCAGATTTGTCAGCTCCACGCCCACGATGAAAATCTCCTGTTCCACCACATCCCAAAGGTGCTCTACTGGACTGAGATCTGGTGACTGTGGAGGCCACTTGAGTACAGTGATCTTATTGAGATGTTCAAGAAACCAGCTTGAAATTATTTGTGACATGGTGTGCCATCTTTATGGAAACAACCAGAAGATGGGTCATATGATGTGGTCATAAAGGAATGGACAGGGTCAGCAACAATAATCAGGTAGGCTGTGGCATTTACACAATGCTCAGTTGGTATTAAGGGGCCCAAAGTGTGCCATTATACCTCTGGCAACCTGAACCACTGATAAAAGGCAGGATGGATCCATTCTTTCATATTGTTTATGCCAAATTCTGACCCTACCATCTGAATGTTGCAGTAGAAATCAAGATTTATCAGACAGGACAATGTTTTTACAGCCTTCTGTTGTCTAAGTTTGGTGAGCCCGTACAAATGATAGTACGTTTCCTGTTCTTAGCGGAAAGGAATGGCACCTGGTGTGGTCTTCTGCTGCTGCAGCCCATCTTCTTGGGTTCGACATAATGTGCTCTTCTGCAAACCTTGGTTGTAACAAGTGGTTATTTGAATTACTGTTGCATGTCAACTTGAAGCAGTCTGGCCATTCTCCTCTGACCTCTGGAAAACAGCAATACTCAGACCAGCCAGTCTGGCACCAACAATCATGCCACATTCAGTCCCTTCAAGGAAGCCAGAGTACCCCATCAGAGGCCTACAAACAACAACACTACAAACCGTCTGACGTCATAAAATAAGATACTGTTGCACATCTTTAATGTTGCAAGACAAAATCTCACATTTAAACACAGAAACCAAGTTTCTGAAAATCTTCACCGGAGGTTCCTCGAAAGCTCCGTTCTCAGTGACCTAAAATGTGGACGGAAAGCCAAAAAACTACATTTTCCAAAATACCTGTGTACATGTTGACCTGAAGCTTTTTAATAACATTATGTGGACAAAAGAGCGGAGTGCTAATTATCAGGTAATGCTAGGTAGATTGGTTAGCGAGCCGCACTCATAAACCGTATGAGTGCGACGCAGAGACACGTCACACATGTCACATGTCAGCTAATGAGAGCTAAGCAACAAACTAATAAAACACAAAAAATGTCCTCACCAAAACCAAAGCACGAGCAAGCACCACAAGCCGTAAAAGTAGTCAGTCTATTAAAAATAAAAAGCTCCAGTTAAATGACTCAAGGTAGTGTGTGATGCCTAACAGAAACTACAACATTGGACACCTGTCAATCAGCGTGGCCATGCCCCTAATTCAATTATCCAGGTAGATGAGTTATTAAAACAAAAACAAAAAAAACACCCTATTCAGAGTAGCTGTTACGGGGGAATTATTCATAACCAAAAACAATTTTTGTGACAAGCTGTAAATAATGTTTTTAATGCTGCTAGGTTGGACATTTTAATATGGGAGTCTGTGGAGATTGGAGACAGCCTCAAGAGGCATTTAAAGGAAATGCAGTGTTTGCCACTTGCCACCGTTTTTGGCTTAATCTTTCAGCTCTGAAGCTTGCAGCTTGGCTACAACTACCACTAAATTCTTTAGTCATAATTATTCAACGTGTTACCATAAGGCAATGGAAGAGAGTGCAGGCAGGGTGGAGCAGGTGGAGAAGAGTGTCAGGGGTCATTTGGGACATAAGGATAGCAGCAACAGTGGAAGGGAAGTGGAGCTGCCAGGAGGTGCAGAGGATTGGTGTGACAGAGGAGCATGGGTGAGATGAAGGCAGGTGATCTGCTGTGGCGACCCCTAAAGGGGCGGCCGAAAGAAGATTTATGCCAAGAATACAGCATAAGACTACTAAAATGCAATATATTTTCAAAGTAAAAGTGATTTTGTGTAGAGTGTTTATGTCAGAGAAACATTTTTAAAAAACACTTTAATTCAATAAAAATGTTTAATGGTTTTCAGACATATACTGAGTGGAAAAACCCTGATTGTGATATAAGTGAGGTAATGTTACTAAAAATAAAACGTCCATTGCAGTCCAGGTGGTTTAATACGGCTTCACTGTGTTAATAATAGTGGTTCAGCAATTACTTCTGAGTGGGTCAGGCTCATTGACCATGAGTTCACTGTGTTACATAAATCGCAAATTCACCCAAAACAAATATGGCAGGTGTATTTTATACCCAGGATTTAGATGAGAAGGCTGGAGCTCTTGAGGTTTAATTAGGTTGTGAGGTTCATTGGAGGTGAGGTTGGTGAGCATGACACACAATACACCTCCTCCTCCTCCCTCCTGCTCCTCCTCCTCCCTCAGGCTCTATAAACCACAACGCTCCATTCGCTCCTGGTGTGCGCCCCAGTGAGCATCTGTGTGTTCGCATTGGATGACAGCGCGGAGGTCAATGTGCCGGAGATGCAGGAAACAGGGATGATGCTGACCATGTCGCTCATGCACACGGGACATTTTACATGTTAGCGATAACTTACGACAGTCCCGCAGCGGTGTTCAGTTTATATCCATCTATTATTCTTGGATCTGTTCTATTTGTTTTGTTTTTTTCTTTTATTCCTGTAATATCAATAATATTTTGGTTTCCTGCTCCCGGACAGTGTGCTCGCGCTACGCTACTATGTGCGCACTCCGCCCGGCGTGGATGTGCTTGCTGCTCGGCCTCCTGCCTTTGGAGATCCAGTCCCAGACTCTGACTCTGCAGAGAACTCACAGACACAGGTACCGCTGCCACACGCGCTGAACCGCTAATTTGTGGCTAAAAGTCTGAAACTTACCCCAAACCTTTGGTTCATCATATCCTGACACATTTTATTACATGCCTTTTATATATATATATATATATATATATATATATATATATATATATATATATATATATATATATATATTTCATATAGGATGAAGTACAAGATAGTGATAAAATATTATTAGTAAAAATAAATAAAGTCAAATATCATTATGTTGCATAAATCTGAAGCAAACTCTCTCTTCAGGGGAGATTTTAAAAAGTTAATGGTGACAAAATAACTAACAAGCATTCTGATTATCAGTTATACATTCAAGGTGTGCTTTTGTTTGTTTTATATGATTGTGAGTGGGTTGTTATCTTTACCTTTTGGACTGCTGGTTGCACAAAGCAAGAGACAACGAGAACTTGTAGCATTTGTTTTTATTAACCCCCCCCCACACACACACACACACACATACAGCAGCAGCAGCAGGAGGTGAGACAGAGGTGAAGGTGATTTAGTGGGATTTAGGGCAAGGATACATGTGCATGCTGAGGGGCCAAGAGGCAAACAAGCAGTCTGAGTAACACAACAGCAGCTTGTAGGTTTCTTAAGAACATCTTATGATGTGAGTGCTTCAAGCACCAATAACCATAACATGCAAACCCACACATCATCACTTTATTTTATTGCTGGTTTATTAGATCCAGTCAAAAAAAAAAAAACTCTTGCACTGTGTTTTGTGTGTGCGAGAAAGTGAGAGAGAGGGGTTATGGTCACTGAGTCTAAGTTATATAAGAGGGATTTCTCCCTTGTTCACAGCTTTTATAAAGCTTTAATCCCATATTAGTGTGAATACACCTTGTCTATTGTTCAAGTGCTAAATTAGTGTAATAACGGTGTAAGATAAAGAGGCATCAAGATAATACATTTGCCTCTGTAAACATGTCATACAGTGTCATTTTTTTCCAAACTATTTCTTCTTGTTTCTTTTATAGTTTTTCTTGACAATATCAGTAAAAATTAAAAATTCAAATAAGCTGTGCTGTATTGTAAACCAAAAAATTTCTGGCTAATGAAGGTGGGGGGAGGGGACCCATCTCAAACATCTCAGTGTGATTCACCGCTGATTGATGTAAGTGTAATACTGCCACTGCCACTCAATAAAATGAGTCTAATGAAATAAAAAAGAAGAGAAAGAAAAATTAAAGCATCCTGCTGTAATTTAGAAAAGACAGAGAGCCAAAAAGAGGGAGGGGGTTGAACTGGTAGCTGTGGGGATCTGATCGGGACAAAAAGTTTTCTCTGCACAGAAGTAGTTGGAGGAGTTTCAACAGGAAGGTGTGTGTGTGTGTGTGTGTGTGTGTGTGTGTGTGTGTGTGTGTGTGTGTGTGTGTGCGCGCGCCAGTATGTGTGTTCAGTTTCTCTGTGAACAACCTCATGCTGAGCTCTAACTGGGGAAGAATGTTGGAGAAGCTCCTTTTGGTCTCTCAGTCTCTCTGCAGGTTCACATCCTGAATCACACACGAGAGGTGGTGGTGGTGTGTGTGTGTGTGTGGGGGGGGGGGGGGTTTAGAAAGTAAAACACAAAAGGGGATTCAACTATATACTGGTATGATGGGGCATTAACTGCTATTAAACAATTTAGGCACCAGTCATTTTCATTTTCTTTCCTGTGACAACTATGAATATGACCAAATTAGGGGACTTACTGCCTAGGTAAAGACCATCTAATGTCCCATCTAACTGCGTCTGATATCTGTGTGCTCGCATGCACCTCTGGTGGGTAGTGTCTAGTCTAGAACAGCTCAGGGCTGCAATAAATTCATGTACACAGCTATAGATATACTCAGCGGTCACTGAAGCATACGGATGTACAGTATTTAAAAGAAACCAAGCTGGTTTCTCGCTGCACTCTGGCCCATCCCCTATACTCACTGCTAAACAAAAAAAAGATTGTTGATTATAGAAATCTACTAACGAGGAAAGGAAGTGTGATAAGAAGGTAGAAGGTACCGATTTTCAAGAACAAGGGTGATATTCAGAGAGACAAAGCTGATGAATCATACCATGAAAATAGAAGCAGTTGTTGAAGCTAGGCTGAGAAGAGAGGTGGCAATCAGAAAGCAGCAGTATGGCTTCATGCCGAGAAAGTGAACTGCACATGGGATGCTTGCTCTGAGACTGCTGATGGAGTTGACTGTGTCATTGTTGATCTAGAGAAAGCATAAGATCAGGTGCCGAGAGAGGAAGTGCGGCAGTCGGGAGTGACGGTGGTGCAGGGCGTGTATGAGAACAGTGAGACAGTGGTGAGGTGTGCAGTAGGAGTTATACATGTAGGTGGGAATACATCAGGGACTGACTCTGAGCCCCTTCTTGTTTGCAGTGGTGATGGGCAGGTTAACAGATGAGGACTATAATGTTCACAGACAACATTGCGATCTGTCGTAAGAGTATAGAGGTGGAGGTATGCATCAGAAAAGAGAGGAATGAAAATCAGTAGAAGCAAGACAGCGTGTGTGTGTGTGTGTGTGTGTGTGAACGAGAGAGGCAGGTGGAAAGGTGAAGATGCAAGGAGTAAAGGTAGTGATGGTGGACGAGTTTAGATACCTGGTGTCAACCATCCAAAGCAATGCACAATACACAAGAGAGGTGCCACCCCCACCCCTCCATCTTATAATACAGTGGATAAGCCGAACACTTTTACCCCACCCGCTTGGTATTGTCAACAAAACAAACTATTAAATCTTCCATTAAAGTCTTTATGACTGCAAATCTTAATCTATTTCAATCTGATAAAGTAGTAGACATATTTAATATTAAATAAAACAACATTTATTATATCGGTTCATTGCACACAGCAATGAACCAATATACCTGTATTGGTTCTTTTAGAGACTACCAAGCAGTTCAGTGGCCCACATTTCCCCTTACTGGGAGGCAGTGTGGTGCCAAGTGCCTTTCCCTTCAGTGGCAGTTGATTTTAAACCTCACCACAGGAGGCCATCTAACCATGAGTGTGTGAAAGTAAATGTGCGTATGTGTTTTTGTGTGTAGAAAGACAAAAAGGCAGACAACTGCAGATGTGAGGGTGCACATGTACACCATAGATTATAGCCAAGAGTTTACCTGTACTGTGTACTGTATGCATGCAAAAATCTGCATGTATACAATACACAGTCTTGATTGTGGCCATGCAGTCATGTGTCACATTCACGTGTTCCCACTAATTCTCTGCAATATCGTGTGTGTGTGTGTGTGTGTGTGTGTGTGTGTGTTCTAAGTGGGCACACTTCATTCACCATTCATTAAAGCCAGTTCAGTTCACTTAGCTTAAAGTCACTGGTATAACACACATCGAGTGTGTGTGAATGTGAATGAATGTACAAAAGTGTGAGTGTGTGTTCCAGCGTGTGTTGGCATTGAGAGCTAAAGGTGTCCAGCCAGAAGAGTGATCAGAATACCAGTCAGGATTAGTTACAGGATAATATGGTAATCTGGCCCACTTTTCACAACAAACAAACAAACATTATCTTACTTCATCCGTCCTTCTGCCTTTATTCTTTGTTTCTTAGATACTGAATATCCAACACATTTTTTTTGCAGTACAGAAATTGTAAGTCATGTGTAAGGCAATGTTGCTCCATCCAAACTATGAAACTATGAAAGAAAATCAGGGATGATAAGGGTTTAAAATTATTTATCCATTTTTTCAGTCTTGTATTACACTTAGTTAACTTTAATTATTTGCTTCTGCCCGCAGTGTAAAAGGGCTTGAGTAAACAGACAATTGCTTTATTGCAAATTTAGACTCTACAGCCTTTAATTTACCTATATACTACAGTATTACATAATATCTGACTGCTTACATGACTAAAGAACCCCTTCTCGCTACACTTGAACTCTTGAATGTCTGGGAGAGAGTGGGAATGAAAAAAAAAATAGAAAAGGTATTGTGATGATGTGAGGGAAAAAAGTTGTCCAGACAGCAGGAAGGTTAGAAATAAAGTACTTAAAACCTACTCAAGAGGCACGGAGGTGGTGTAGGAGCCCCTCACCACCAGTCTGTATTGTGCTTTGTCACTTCCTGTTGTGAGATTTGCCAACTTGCATACTGTTATTGATGAAGCATATACTTTATTTATATATATATATATATATATATATATATATAGTATATATTATAGTAGAGGTTGTACTGTCTTCAGGAAATGAATCCACATTAATGTAATGTACCTTAAAGTCATGGTGGCTCCACAGTGTAGTGGCTACACATTCCTTTGGGGTTGTGTCAGGAAGGGAATCTGCCAAATCAAACATGTGGCAAACCAGCTGTGGTGACCCCTTGTGAATAAGGGAGCAGCTTAAAGTAGCTTTCTTACCCTAAAGTCATGGTTATATGACTGTTGTCGTATAACTGTTGTCTGTTTGTGTGCATGTAATTCCCTCCATTGCATCTATCTTTTTCTCTTTTCTCAGGTTGAGTTTTCCCAGAACCTCTAAATACCCAAAGTCTTTTTACCCCAGCATCTTGCCTACTATGTCTGATCGCTCTGTTGCTGCTGACAACCAAATTACTGAGGAAGACAGACATATCATCTGGAGGGCCCTGCTCCTGCACAAAGAGCCCCCACCAATGCTGCCTGACCCGTTTGTAGACCAAGGCCACAATGTGCTACCGGAGGCGCCAGTCTGGCAGCGTGGGCCACGGGGTCGTCGCCATGCTGGTAGAGGGAGGGGCCAAGGCCACCTGATGAGGGTGGGGTGCGTCCTAGGCACCTGTCAGGTTCAGAATCTTAGCCACCGTCTCTACCAGCTGATTGGACAGAGCGGAAGGGAAGACTCCTCCCCATTAACCCCCGCAGTCCTCACAGCTATGGCTAAGGCCACACCCATCCACACTCAAGACAACTTTATCAACACCTGCTGGCTAATTACCCGGGTCCACTAATGGTACATTTAAGCCAAAAATATTGCTAGTGCTGACATTCCTTAACAGAGCAGTCATGCTTTTTTTTTTAAGCTTGGCTCTTATTTTTATAGTTTTGACTAAAACTGTCACCAGTAACAAGAACATGACACTCATCTAGTAAATTGCTGAAATCTGTGAATGAGGCAACGTCACTAAAAAGACAACAAAAACTAAGGGGCCATTTGGAAAGGTCAGGGTGACTTGACTCAAAACAGTAGAGTGTTCTTTGGTGGCTTTACAAGCTTGTCTACTCTATGAGATGGTTATACGTGATGAAGGGACCTTTGTTTTGAAAGCTGTTTTGGTCCCTCGAGAGTCTTTCATAAGGCAACTTCCTGCCTCAACTCATTATCATCAATTTGAGACCAATCTTATCAATTATTCTGATGATCATTGTTGTTGCAGTCTATAAACACAATTGTCAAATCTATAAAAATAACTTCTCTAGGATTATTGCCTGTAGTTTCACTGAGGTGTGGGCCGCAGCGCTAGAGTCCTATATGTTTTGGCGTTTGCCAACCATGTCACCACTATCTTTGTAACCAGTGAAGCCTCTCTCAACCTGGCCTGCCTGACTAATATCTACTGATGAATGGTTATCCTCCTCCTCTGAACTTACCTGAGTTCAGTGTTAATCCGCCAAGTGTCTTGAAAGCACATTTATCCTTCTCGGCTAACAAGAAGCTTTGCTTCAGTGCAGACAGAACCCAAGAATAACCTCCAATCACACCCAATTAACCCTTCACCCAAAAACCCACAGTGCATACAATCAGCAAAAATAACCACTAACCCTAATCCATGATCTGTCTGTCTGTGCACTAACAGACACCCTGCCGTGTTTCTGCTTTGTTAAACCAGAGGGAGAACAGCTACACTGCATATTTTCTGTACCTGTATACTATACAATGCATCAGTTTGAGCCTTAATTGATCCTTCATCATCCTTACAGCATTTTGCCTTTCACCTGTGCAGATTAAGCATGACAATGAATTTTGACTATCATCTTTTAAGCGTTATAGTTTTGTTCATTTCTCTCTGTGTCAGTTCAGTATAACTCCAGTGTCGATAGTTCTCACAGTTTAGCTATTAATAGGAATGCATGAAAGCACTTTATCATCCTTTACATTTTTTTCTTTGACTTGAATTTTAAAAGCGAGTTATTTAACTTTAAATTAATGGGTCAGTTTTGCTGTGAATGTCACACTTTACTAAATCTTGGTTTTAATATCGGCTCCCTTTAAAGGGCACAAGTGTAATTTTGTAAACCATCCGTGCTGTTTTCTTTTAATACTTTTATGGTTTTACAGTAGTAGCGATGTGTAATAAAACCTTTACAGTCAGTTTCCTCTGTCAACAGCAGTCTGAGGTGTGAGTGTGAACTTTTTTTATTCTAATGATCATAGAATTTATGACTGAAAACACTGTATTATCGATAATTATTATATAAATGAAGTAAAATTCCAAACCAGTGCCTCAGAATTTGGAAAGTCACAGCTGTCAGTTTATCGTTATATCTCCATGTTGCGTGCATGTTCTGTTTCATGACTGCATGCTTCAAGTTTCCAATATGAAACACTTTATGCCCCTTCCTAAAAGGTAAGTACGACTTACATTCAGCATTAATTTTTGTACTTTCTATGCATTTTCTCCATTGCGCAGAACAAAGCAAGTAGAGTTCAAATGTAAACACACATTTTTAAGAGTCACATTCACAAATGATACACATCAAAGAGCAGAATCAGTGGCCGATAAAGCCTTAAACCACAGCCTTTGAACAGGAGGGAGAGCCTACCAGACTTGACCCAGCTCCCTCTAGCTTCTAGCTCCTTCTTGCATGTACAACTTATTTCACACATGTATAATACACCCCTAGATTTGCAACATTTACATTGGAGCTGTAAATTCTGTACATTTTAAACCCCCAGTTTAAAAGAAAAAAGTGACTACGTGCTGTTGTTTCTCTAAGGTTTTGGGAGGTGTTTAATGTGACCAATTAGATTAGAGAGTTGGCCAAACCTCCACCACCCCCTGATACACCCCTTAAACACAAACCTGAGCTAGAAATGTTTAAACTTTTCTGACAGGCTATTTGGCTTGTGTCAAAAATGGTGTCCAACAACTCTATAGATTGTTTCTTTTCTTTTTATATATATATATTGTACAATATTATTAATATATAAAACAAAATTTAAATATTTGTTGCTGTGTTTTGTACTATGTGTCCTCTCTAAGGGAAGGTAGGAGCTGTAAATCAAAAGTCAAATCCAATCATCACATCAAACCCAAAAAATATGAAGAATTTCCTCTCATTTGTTCAGTCTTTGCCATGCTCACCTGCTGACCTGCTGATACTGATGCAAAAACAGGTCATTTGGTAAGCGAGGCAGGCCGGAATCAATAAAAAAAAAGAAGGAAGGACTGGGTCACTGAATGACGTTTGTTTGGTCATCTTTGTCAACTTTCCCTCTGTGTGTATGTGTTTGAACCAGCTGATACTCAGAAGACAGAAGCTTTGATACTGAGAATTCAGAGTCAGAGTCTGTGTGTGTGCCATGAGGATCAGTGCCCATAAATTAGATACAAGAAAGCAGAATAGTTTTTTTATTAGCCTGAGTGTGATTTTGTTGTAATGTATAGATCTTCATACAGGTAAATATGACAAATGCATGACAGAATGTATGCATAATATTAAAAATAGACCTACATATGTGTGAATAGATATATATTTTTGTTTTAATAATCATAATAGAACAAACTAAACTGTGAGGAAGAAGCACTGAGTCATTTTCTTTAAGTCCAAAGAGGTCATCTGAAAAGGTCTTCCTGGAATGGACACACACTCTCACATACAAAAAGACACAAACAAGGCCAACGACACAGGGTACCCCATTACATAAAATTTGGTTAAAGTCTGACTGGACATTGGTGTAAACTTAGCTCACAATGCAGGTCAAAAAGATTACAGTTTCAACCAGGAGGATATATATATGGGCAGGGAGGCAGGCAGTCATCGCCAGAGGATCAACGCATCACAACCCAACACAGCAATTGCTGAGACTTGATCTGTCAACCATGAGGATCATCAATATTGTAAGTATAATTTTTGCTCATTCACATACTTCTTTTGAAAGCAGAGATGTTGCGCGTCTTTTGGAAACCTGAAAATATTTCCTTCACTGATCTTTCAAACAAAGGGTCCAGACCCATCTCTGGCATATCGGCCGAATTTCGAGACGAGTAAGACCAAAGAGAAGGAGGAGTACAGAAACTTTGAGGTGATTCAAAAACAACCGCTCATTCATTCATTGCCCTAACCAGGGCAGTTGTGAATCTGATGGTGAACACGTTTCTGTGTTTTCAGAGTGGAAGCCTATTCGACCGTGTCTTCAACACTTACAGCCTGATGCACACCTACCAAACAGTGGAGCTTGTAAAACAAAAGGTGAGCAAATCAGCTGAAAAGAATGAAAGAAAGAAAGAAAAAAAAACACAGGTAGTGAAATTCTGACCACACACTTACTCAAAGAGAAAAGACATTTAAAAAGTGATTAGAACAATAAAATGAACTCTGTCAGATTATCAGTCACACGATCTTACCAATGGCAGCTTTCACTAAATCGCACTGAAGCTGTGCAACCTCGTTTGCCTCTGGATGAGCAAACATGAATGAGACTGAGCAAACAAATGTTATACAGTCCTTTTTTGGGGGGAGCGGGGGAAGGGGGGGGTTCAAAATCAAAGAGCCATATCTGGCCTAAGCATTGTTTAACTAACCTAAATTTCCTCACAACGTTTGCTGTGGGAGGAAAAAGTCTCCTCCGCTCTGTATGAAGTGGAGGAGACCCGACTTGTCACTTTCTCTCAGCCTCTTTCAGGCTTTTTTGGGATGCTGAAACATATCGTTAATATTTGACATGATGTCCATTTGCTTTAGTATAATAGGCAGAATATTAGTGTTAACTGGTGATTAACACCGCTTCTTTTCTGTTCAACAGACTCAATTCATTATATGTATAAAAAAAATACAGCCTGTGGAGCTTATTTGGGTAATCAGCAAATTAACTGCAAAGCTGGTGCCTCTTTCTGCAACAACTCACCAGAAGTAAATGTGTGTGTTTTTTTTTAAAAATTGCTCAGAGGTTTTTTTCACACACCATTTGGTGTTATGAACCTCTCTTACCTTTCTGCAGCACTCTAAATGGACTGGCTGCAACCACACACAGATGGGGATGATGGATGCCATCATGTCTCTAGACCAGCTTGTGGATGAGTCTGATCCAGATGTGGACTTCCCCAACTCTTTCCACGCCTTCCAGACCGCTGAAGGCATCCGCCAAGCACACCCAGACAAAGGTACCATACAGGGAGTGAAGCAGAAATGCACCAAGATTGTGGACAAGCTCATATTTTAGATAGATATATAGTATATATCTTGTATTTACTATCCCTCTCAGAATGGTTCCAGCTGGTGGGTCTAATCCATGATGTTGGAAAGATCATGGCTCTCTGGGATGAACCGCAGGTAAGAGACAGGTCTGAGGTTACTTTTCCTCAAATTGAGGTTTAGAATGTGCTTTGTGTTCTTCTCATGTGGCTACTCATCATTATTACTAGATGAATGTATTTGCTTCGTTTTGTATAATGATTACAGTAATATATATTTAATTTTAACAGCTGTGTCTCGGTGTGTGTGTTCTGCAGTGGGCTGTGGTTGGCGACACTTTCCCTGTGGGTTGCAAATTTCAAAACTCCATTGTGTTCAGGGACAACACCTTCCTGAAAAATCCAGACGACAAGAATCCCAAATACAAGTTGGTATTCTCATGTTAACTTTGTAAATGTCGCCAATTACACAGATCTTACAGCCAAGAAAAACTAGAAAACAAAGTTAAGGAAGTTTGCTTTAAAATTTCATAGTTCTGCAACAATTTGCTCAACAGGCATGTAAACGTGATTCAGAGGAACAGCCTGCCTGAACTGAACCCGAGTGGTGTTTTGTTATTTCTGTGCAAATTGGTTTAAACATAAGGATCAACATAACCATTGATTTACAACCACTGTCAACAAACTATAGCCTAATTATTAAAAGTACAGGGAGTTTATATTGTTATATCTTTCTCTCTTAGCACTGAACATGGGATCTATGAACCAAACTGTGGTCTTGACAATGTCCTCATGTCCTGGGGCCATGATGGTAAGAGGCAAATTCAGCCATACATGATTTAAAATATGAAGAAATGTAGTGCTGTTGAAGTGCATTTATCTATTCTAGTGTGATCTAAACTCTTGCATACCTGTCTTCAGAGTATCTCTACAGAGTTATGAAGTTCAACAAATGCCCCATCCCAGAGGAGGTGAGTAAATTATTACCTTGAATTAGTTTTTTTTTGCAGGGCAATTAAGCTCACAGTTGGCACAAAAAGGATACGCACCAGGAAAGTCTTTGCTGTGAATGAGCAGCTCAGACATTAATTCCTCTTTTCCAATGACATGGTGCCAGTTCTGGTCAGTGCTTTTTGAGAACCAGGCTCGATTTCAACAGGCTTAAGAAAGCCTCTAATAAAGTGATTGCAACTTTAACATGACCCCAGCAACTTTGTGGAGGAAATGCATGGAACAGGGTCTAAGATAAGGCACCAGCACCACAGAGGAAGAAAAAATTAGTGTATAAATGCTGAGCACAGCAGGAAATATAAAGACCATTTCTTTCCATGTGTACATTGATTAGAGACTCCTTTGAATTTTGACTCCCTTCAGGGTTTGAACATGATTCGCTTTCATTCCTTCTACCCCTGGCACTCCCACGGAGATTACATGCACCTGTGCAATGACAAAGACTTGCACATGCTGCCCTGGGTCAAAGAGTTCAAGTGAGTATATTCAATAGACATAAAATATGCTTAGTCAAGTCTTCACCCCCCCCCCCATGATTTAACATTCAACTCTTGTCTACAGCAAATTTGACCTGTACACAAAAACCACTGATCTGCCCGACATCAGCAAGCTGAAGGTGTACTACCAGTCTCTGATTGACAAGTACTGTCCTGGAATACTGAAGTGGTAAAATAGTCCAAAAAGAAGAAAAATGGAAAATCTACAGAAACAATGTGCAAGAAAACTAGTGACATGATTTTATATATATATATATATATATATATATACACACACACACACACACACACACATATATATATATAAATATATACACACATATATATAAAATTAAGTACTGCTTTATCATAAGATTATAGTTGGACTTACTGTCTCCTGTATATACAGTTTAGTTTTTACTGAATACTCAAAATATACCCTGGATAACAGAATTTTAACTTGTGCATACTTTTCATTACAATAACACTCATACACAATATAACTTATAATTGTTATCCATTTTATACCATAAGGGATACACACACATTTTTCCTTGGTGCTGTAATACATGTAAACATATTTCAAAAACATAACAGTGTTCTATGTGTTTTATTTCAAAGCTTAAAAAAACAAAACAGAGGATATGTTTTTAGAAAAGGGGAAGAGTGCTTATTCGATTTAGTTCTATACATACAGCAATAGGCAAACACAGGCAGGAGACAAACAGCGGCACAGTAACGTCAACACTACACAAACCAGAACCCACATTATCTTATCTGGTTTCATTGAACATGGGGGGGGGGTCTCCAAGTTTTCAGTATGTGTCAGAACTGACCAGGAAGACTTTAAAATGTTATTAAAAGTGCTCCAAAGTGATCAAGCAGAGATACACAGACAGGTATAGTGTGCAGTAAAATGTAGCTGAAAAAAGGCAGACATAATACCGTTAATGAGTGGCTGATCAGGAAACACAACATATAGAAAAACAACTTCTTTGGTCATCTTGATGACATTTTATGAAGGCAGCCGTGATAACAGTCTATGAAGGATTATCTGCATCTTTTCAAAACTCTTGCCTTTCGAGGACCTCATCTTTTTTCTATCCTGTCTTCTCCCTCATCATCTTCATTAACTTCATTCTCCTCTTCTTCGCCCTCTTCCACCTCACCTTCACTGTCTGCTTCTTTGTCTTCCTCTTCATCTGACTTCCCATGATGGTCTGAAGAGGAGCCATCAGCCACATTGTCTGTGTCATCAGTAGTAGTGGCCTTGTGAGCCTCTTTGGTCCTTTCTGCAGCTTTGTTTTTACTTCGCAATCCCTGAAGTAGACAGAAGGTGGCACTGCAGGACACGAGAGTCCAAATTAGGATGTGGGCAGGAACACCTCTGACCTGAGAGCGCACCCACCTCACCACCTGGGCAACAGTGGTGTTGGACATACGGCGTGGAGGCGACTTGTCCTGCAGACAAACAAACATCAGTACTGGATCTAATGCAGGATCTTTTGCACCTGAAAGGGTTCACGTTTTTGTTACAGCACATACATTTGATCAGGTTGCTTTTAGCATCACACTGCAATTATGCAACTGCACTGAACAACCTCACATGACATACCTACAACCTGACATCACCCCTATGTCACTGATTTCTTCCTATACATGCATCTGATGTAGGCATGTAAGCCTCCTATCATCATTTTAATCAATGGAGGAAAAATAGCACTGCTTCATCTCATTTTTACTTTCTTCCCCATTTCTGACATACTTTCTATAACTCATCTGAAAAGGCAGAACCATTCAAAAAATGTTTTCACAATGAAGTACGATGGTTCACCATGATCCAGACCAGAAGACCACCTCTTTCTTCTGTCTGATCTGCTCCTTGATCCCAGGGAGGGTTTCAAATAAATACAAATCTGATTCTTCGGTTCAAACTCTCCAGATGTTTGGATCTTATCAGGAGTCAAATTTAATCTTTATGAATACGGGAAAACATTAAAAAGAGTTACCTTAAGTCCATACTGGTTGAGCATGCCCTCCAGGAAACTGTTTCCAAGGTGAACTACAGGGTAGAACTCCTCATCATAGACCCTCCTCCACCAGCGCTCTGGATAAGAGCTGGAATCAAAGAGTTAAGCAGTTAAAATCCTGTTTGCATGCATGGATCTACTTTAAAAAAAAACAAAAAAACATTTAAGTTAAGAAAAAAAATTATGTTTCATTAGTTTGAAAAAAGGGAGAGATAACAAGCAGGATGACTGGACGCAATGTATAGCAAATAATGTCAGATTATATGCACAAAACACATCTCATCATAGCCTTGGAGGAAAAGAAGTAAAAGACATTCACTGACCTCTAGTTGGTTTAGTAAAGTTACTTATTTTAAACACCAAAAAATTGAAATTTGAAATAACTCAAGCTGCGGAATGTTTCCAAACCCTGCTTTCTTTCTTTGTTGCACGCAAGCACAGCGAGAGCACTGACCCGTCAGCCTTTGGTTCAGTAAACCAGTATCTGTAGCGGTGAGCTCGCAGGTATGCAGGTGGCTGCTGATGAAATGGATACTGGGATACATCCGTCTGGATCAGCTCAATAACTACAGGGCACAAAACAAACCTTAAGAGGACCATTTGCTCTCGATCAAGGTAATTCAACACTGTACAATACAGTAATTCAACATTTCAGGTACTTGTTCTTTTCTCAGCATATTAAAACATTAAAGTAGCATGGATCTCTGATGGGTTTTTTTTACTTGCCCTCTGCTAAACTGTGAAAAAAATATCTATACTGTAAGTGGTTGAGGCACAGAGCTAGACTCATAATTTATCACAGCCTAATTAGTCATTACAGAGCAAAACTTTTCAAAAGATCTAATTAAATAAAGTAAAAAACAAAAAACAGAAGTACAGCAATGGTTTTCTCCCTTTTCTGATTAAGAACAGTGCTGCTCATATAGCTGAACAAGCAAACTGCAGCTCTCTAAATGCTCTCTCTTCTCTGTGTGTTCATACCGTCTCTTTTGCCTTGTAGCAGTCTGTACATCAGGCTGCTGAACCATGGAGATTGTGTATTGGGCCCAAGAGCAGCAAACCACATTTGCCAGTCCAGCCTGGGCTGATGGGGTGTCAGCATAGGAGGAGATGCACTTAGATTCCCTGGTTTATACATGAACTCAATCTCCTAGAGAAAAAAAAAAGAAAATAGAGATAAAAGTAACAATACAGTGTAACAGGACAGTCGGTTATGAAATACACACACTTTTCCCAGTTTCCAAAATTTATTGCTAAATGATAAAAACAGATTTAAATGTTGCTTAAAAGATCTCACCGTCCACGTGACGCCATCATTGCTCCCCTCAATGACGACCTCTGGGCGCCCACCAACTCCGGTCATCCTTCTGAACAAGCCGTACGAGTTGACAACCTGGTAGCGATCCACAATCTCATAGGCCTGGCGCACTCCTGGCCACAACCTGGAGTTGGAGTCATACTCGATGAAGGTAAATGGCACCTGAATAAGAAGTAGGGAATTTACTGCTGAACATTTATGAGGCCCATCAGCTTTACCAATTACTGTATTTCCAACAGAACTCACCAGACTGACAGCAAACATTGAAGCTGCAGCCCCGGCAAACACCGTCCACTGGACCGTTCCCCAAAACCTCTTCAGGAAGCCAGAGATGCACGCATATCTAATAATAAATAATAACGTTAGCTGTACACTTACGCAACATCTAAAAGGGAACTCCACAAGGAGTAGATCTGTGCAGCAGATCGCATAATCATACATCCATTTACAGTTAAATCTTACCTGAACAGAGATGTGACCATCTCCCAGGTGAGTGAGAGGACACCGATCCAGATGCAGGGAATAGTGATGATCTTCAGAAAGTGGTTAAACTGGTGGTATGTAAATGCTGCAAAGGAAGTTTAAAAAAAACAAACAAAAAAAACCATGAACAAAGAAAAGTGCACTTGGTTATATACAGATGCAAGAAAAGACACTTACCGGTCCGGGAGGAGATGCCTTTCTTAGTTGTATCCAGCTGCAGGTCAAAGCAGACAATTGTTCCAACAATCACCATAGCCCAGACTGACACCTCCAGCAGGTAACACAGCCACAACCACAGCTTGGAATCTAAACACAACAGAGCGGGAGAAAAGACAGTAAAGGCAGGTTTGTGCTTTACATTTCTTTTAGTCTAAAGGAAACTGTCATAAAATTAAATGAGCATTCTTCGTGACAAATAGCTACACCTTAACCGACGAAACATCACCTGGGCTATAGCTGTGCAAACCCAATATAAAGGTGAGTAATGGGGGATATTTAAAATATAAGACCTGGTAAAATTTATAGATTTTATTTGTAAAACTTGGTGTAGAAACCCTGACAATGTCCAGTTTCATACCATCATTCCTGTTATTGGTCTTGTCTGCCTTGCGCAGCCAGAAATGTACATGGCAATCGTCCAGAAGTGACAGACAGAGGGTCACAGTCAGCAGGTTGAAGAAGTTGTAGTTGCCAGACAAAATGATGAAAACTTGAAGCAACACCTACTCAAGGAGAGAAAGCAACTTTACACACACACACACACACACAAAAAAAGAAATACCTAAGAAAATGCCAACGTCAATCTGCATTTTAGAACCAAACTTGAAGTGGCTGATGAAGAACAGCTACAAAAACATCACCAAAATTAAGGCACTGCAGTTTAAACTAAAGCAGAAACACTCGTTTCTTTTCACCTGCAAGTAAAAAGCTCCAAGTCGCAGCCTCCGCAATGGACTGAAGAACAGAAATGGTATGGCGATCTCAATAACAAAGGCTCCCACCACACTCAGTTTCTGCCACCACACTGGCAGCTGGTGGGCAAACCAGGCCAGTGGGGTTGGGATACACTGAGTCTCATAGTGATATGTCAGGGCTGCACAGCACACATTGAAGAGAGAGCAATCAGAGAGAGGAAAATGAGGATATTTGGGAACTCTTTGAAATGAACAAATGACAGCACTGTCTCATTGTGTAAAGACAGAGTGAATGGCATACATACTTTTCTCCTCCATAAAGACGCTCATACATACCTGTAAGGCCCCACCAGGTGGGACAACGCGAGGTTAGTTTCACAACCCCGGATGCAAACATCAGTCTAAAGAGCAGCCAGCGAATAAGCCAGAAAGTGACACGATCGTGCTCTCTGACTCCTCGCGACCCTCTGATTAAAGTCAGGGGAGCAACAAGGATACAGAGGAACCCTGTCTCTAGAAGCAAGTTGTCCCTGAAAAGTAAATAGGAAGCAATCAAGGCAAGAAGAAGGGCACCTACAGGGTTGCTGCACAGCAGCAGAGATAAACATTAACAGTGGACCTTTCAGCACAGTGCCAAAATGATCTCCTCTAAACAGCTGTGTGCTAATAAGAAAAAACACCGCATAAAACTCACCACTGAAAGTAGAGGAAAACCTGGCCTACCTGTAAAAAAAAAAAAAATGTTAAGAGAAGAAATATTGTGATAGAAAAAAAAAGGATGCTACCATCACACAAACTCACCTGGTACATAGACAGGTACAAAACCCAGAGGCAGAGGAACACCAAGCTGTCTCGGAAAGTCTCCACCAGCGTGGCGGTGAGGCTCAGCGCAGCCCCGATTAGACACAGCAGCTCCATGGCGGTATGAGTGTCCAGGCCAAACCGAGGTCCTAGCCACAACAGCGTGGGAGAGGAAAGCAGCTGCTCCACCAGAGGCTTCCCGCTGTATCGCAGCTGCCAGCGGGCGGGCAGCAGCCCTTCATTTCCATACAGACCTGCCAACATGGAAAGAAACAATACAATCTGCTGGAGGATTGCAGGACATGACTGGTGTTTTGATATGTTGGTGGTGAGCAGTACATTCATGTTACTCCTCTGATGAACTTTACTTCTCAGTGCTGTGGCCTAGATTATAATCTGAATCAATATTGAAAAATAACAGTACTAGCCATACATTAAGGTGATGTACTTTTACAAGTACAATGAAAGAAAATACTCTGAAAACCTTATTTTAAAGTCCATTCATTAAAAATTACAGACGCAAGTTTTAAAAAAAAAGATAAATGCTGTAAATACATTTACTCAAAAACTTAGAGAACGCACAGTAGAGATCTGCAATGGAAAGTCATGTTGCCTTTGCGACTAAATAAAAATATTCTCCAAACACATTTCCTTTAAAACATGGGCGGAGGCAACTTTTCTTCTTCTTTTTTTGCACTTCTGCTGGGTTACAAAGATAGCTCATACGCCACCAATAAAAAAAACAGTTTGGGTGTGCTGTGGCACAAAATCCTACCACACGTCTATTTTTACAACAGGTTGCTTTGTCGCTCTACTTGTAAATTTAGCCCAGTGTTGGCTGACCATGCCCGGAATGAAGAAACTTCCAGGCGGTTCTTCACCACGTCAAACGCCGTGAAAAGCGGAGGAACACAGACACACAGGAAGCGCCAAGTTCTCAGCTAACAGGCTAACAAGTACCATTAAGTTAAGTGAGCTAGCCCCTTTATGAGCTGCAGAGTTGCACGTCTCACCTGGTATCTGCACGTAGAGGGAAACAAAAGCAATCATGTAGATGACCGCCATGCACCAGAGGAACATGCGCCGTGGCAAGACAATTTCCCCCATGTTTGACCGACTTCGGCTATGCGTTTTTTGTCTCCTGTTCACCTATCGATGCTATTCCTGTGGAAACGGGGAGCGAGATTTAACGTAGCTGGGGGACACGTAGAAATGAGCCGTGTACGCTAAATTCACGCAAATGGCCTCGAGGTGTCGCTGTAGGTCGTTTGAACAGTGTGATGCATTCAAGGTATGTAGTAAATCTGGCTCCGATTTAAGGATCAGCTTATTTCTGACCAACAGATCAATCAGTCATCCATCCATCCATTCAGTTCCGCTTATCCTGGAGCTGTCAAATGGTGAGAGGCAAATTTTGACTTGTGGATAACAAAATAATATTTTTTCTCCAGTTATGTAAACAAGCATCCATACCAAACACTTATTACCCAAGTGCAGTCTTTTAGCTCTATTCCACAATCAAACAAAATTTTGTTTAATTTTTGTCTGACCAATCACTCATTTGACAAAAAAAGGAATAAAAATGAGAAACAGATACATTTCACTTTGACTCAGGTTTATTGTGCAAGACTTACCAGGCAAGCATACAGAGTCATGGCAATAAAAAGTGGGTCTGCATGCTGCTAGTCAAAAAGCCAAAGCATCCAAATATTTACATTCAAGTTTTAGACACTAACATATGAAACTAATCACAAACTGCTGATCACATAAACAAATAGAGTACCACTAATTCTCTGACACAGTGACTCAAAACATCATGAAACTCATTGCACAGCCGAAGTAAGTAGTAGGACTCTTAAGTTACAAAAATACTAAAAATCTGATTTTAGAGAACATTTACACAGTCTGTTTTCAGGTGGCACAGACACTTTGAGCTGCTTTTTCCACCACGATGGACAGATCAGCAGCAAGACTCTTAACATGAACACGAGTGCCCAAGAAACAGCGATTAAGCTTGGTGAAGGTATGTGAAATTTGACACAGCGAGATGCATCAAGATGAGTTGCTGCTTTGATACCCAGAGCTCATGGTTTAAATGCTTCAAAACAACCTCAAAGACTTTATATCCTGTGAAAGATACCTGCTACGACACCCCGAAGGCGCATTTTATATCACTTATCTGTTTTGTTATCTGACATCACACCTCTCCCTGCCATTTGCCCACTCACTCCAGAAGCATGTGAATGAAATGCATACCTACTATGTCACTTGGATTTAGGATAAAGCAATAGAATCTAATAGTTTTATATGGAATAAATGGTAATAGCTATTCTAAAGGGAGAGTTATTGCTCTACAAAAGTATGTGCATATAACACCTGTAGTTTTGGCCTGTGTTTTCTAAATGCATGTAACATGAGTTACTACGAGAAATACACACCAAGCTGTGACGCCATTGTTTGACACTTGCAGAGTAATTTTGGACTTCCTCTGAGAAATACTTTGACGGCAATTAGGAAGATTCTTGAACAAATTCAACAAAAATCCAGTTTAGACAGAAAACATTAAAACTGGACGACAATAAATGTTTTGCAGGTCTGTTTGGATTCTTTGGAATCAGCTTCAAAATTTTCCATTTCAGGATCATTTTTCTATATTTTAAGCAAGAGCACCACTCAGCTGAAATTTAAATACCCGCCTTGCCTGATACATAATCTGTTCACTTGGTGCTGAACAGATGGGCATTTAATCTGCAAGCTCCTTGAAACAAAGCCTAACACCAAGTAAGAATTTGACTGCATTTAAATCAGTAGATTCTATCCCTTTTATTTCAGTCACCGAGTGACATCTGTGGTCTGTTGATGGACAAATTAGTCATAGCTGCCCCACTCATGCCCATACACAAATGGCCAATATACTGTGGCTGTGAGTGAACCCAGCATGGACGGCTGTAATATGAAGGAAAGGTTCGGTGTAAAGGGTCATTTGGCTACTTTGAAATAAAATGCTTTGAAATACTTTGAAATTCCATAATATGTCCTGCAAAAATGTTCTCTTTAAACACAAGAAAAACAAAGAGAAACATCCTGCACTCCTATATTAATACAAATTGCATGTTTTGCACGCTTAAGCAAATGGTTCTTTATTACCTGTGTCCAAGCCTTTGGATCTTTTACAGAGTTTTAAGGCAAATATAAGTCAGTCAGATTTGGACGGCTAGACTCAGAGTGTTTTGACTTGGATTGTGTTTCCTGGTGTCAGAATCAGGGACCGTTTCATTGTCACGTAGTCCCATCTATTCCACTACTACAGGTCTGTCCAGTATTTGCCATTGATGCTGTGGACTCCTGGTCTGTTTCACTGATGCAGATAACTGCATCGCCACTTACATTTATGAGACACTGAGCCTAAAAGAGGAACAAATACACAAAATTAAAACACATGGACATTCAGTATTGCCAGATCTGAAAATCAAAATCTGTGTCTTAAGGTAAGCTGCCTGTTAGTAACGTGTAGCTTATGCACCTGATTTTTATTTGGATTTTCCATAAAAACACATTCTTTCATGCTGAAAGAAACAACCGCATTGCCGCCGAGGGCTCCTACATGGGCTCGAACCATTGCAAACACCTCTGCAATGAATGAGTGAAGGAAGCCACTAACACCGCCTTCCTGTAGAGGACAAAACAAACGATATGTCTACAATTGTGCAAGATAATCCCGGGACCTGGGATTTTTGTACCGACTGTTGCTCACACCTCCCGTAATGATGTTGTCTCTCTGATAAAAAACATGTTGATGATCCCAAGATATTTAATGATGCGAGTCCCAGAGAGGAAGGAGAGCGGTGTCATCTTCACCACCGTCACCGAACTGCCTCCAAATGAGCGGCTGGAGCGCAGTGAGCGGGAACGTCCGTCTTGCAGCGGACTGCAGCGCTCCAAAGATGAGACTGCAGGTTCAGAGAGTGTGCAGGCAGAAGCAAGTGGGAGACGTGAAGAGAAAATAAGAAGAGAGGAGGGGGATAAAAAGAAAAGATAAAACGGGAATGGAGATACCAGAAAAAACTCAGAATGACTGGAAAACTTATAAGCAGATATGAGCCTTAAAGCAGAGAGAAATGTCAAAGTGGAATGAGCATGCAGAAATGCAATTATAGTAGTGTTTGCACAGCAAAAGTAAAATGTGTGCACTTACGTGTGTGTGTGTGTGTGTTAGATTTACATGCAGCAGTGAGAATGAACAAGACAATCACTTGGAGCGTGTGCGTCTGCGTGCATATCATGCAGCTGAGGCAAACAGACAATTACAAGTCTGCAGACAGACAGACAGACCTGGGCACAGCTGTTTACAAGTGTGAATACAGTGTTTACAGTGAAGTACATGAGAGAATCTTTCTATCTGTTGGCATCTGTGAGAAAGGCTTGAGACATGAAGACAGACAGAAACAGCTGTGTGCTGAGGCTGGGCACATGTACACAAGCCAGAGTGTGAAAGATGCTTCAATGTGTTACTGCAAATTTACCTGACGTGGCTCACATCCATCAAACCAGGAACCTTCAGAGCCACACATTAGACTGTAGTTTACTTAACGTGCACAGGTCTGAAAATCATACTAGCTCTTGCAGAAAAGCTTTGACCCCTGCCCCACCATGATCATCAGTGTGCTCCAAAACAATTCAGACATGAAATCCTTTAGCATTCACACAGGATCTTCTCTAATACCCTTGTATTTTCTAAGCTTAAGTAGAATCACTGATGCAAAAGCAGGGAAAAATAAAAGGATTCCTCTGGAGGTTCTCATCAAATTGTTGCAACCCACAAGCTACTTGAGAAAAATGCTGCACACAAAATGCAAAAAAAACAGAAAACAACTTTCTAAAATTGACATTTTTTTCAGCAAGATGGAAATTGTGGCTCCATCTGATAGGTGGGGCGTCAACTTTCACACTCTAGTTAAAAAAAAAAAAAGCCAGCGCTTGATTTACAATGCTCCGCTCCCCCAGCGGCATGCATGGAGGGGTGTCTGTGTGTATGTGTGACTGCTTGTGAACCGTGTTCTGTATTTGTGGGTATGATCACCAGAGTGTGCTAGAGACTGTGTCCTCCTACTTGTCTTAACTGATCCTCGTCTTATGGTGTGAGCTTTCAGCCTAAGCAGCTCTAGCCAGGTGCTGCATCTGTCTGCAAAGGAACCGTAATCAACGGAGGCAGCTGGAGAGAATACACAAACACACGCGCGCACACACACACACACACACACACACACACGCACACACACCCCCATACATACACAAACGCAACAGCAACAACAACAACGACAACAAGAAAAGAAAACGAAAAGACAAAACAGAACACAGAAAACAAACGAACAGAAAAGAACAAAACTGGATGAGGGTTGGGAGCGGTGCAGGATAACTCCGTCTGAGGCTAAAGGATGAAAAGTCAAAACAGGGCAGTGTAGTAGTTTTGGTAGTAGGGAGAAGGGGCGGGGGGAATAGAGGGCAAGAAGGCAGCTTACCTCGGGGTGAGATGTTGGTACTTTCTGCGACACCTGTCACACACACACACACACACACACCATAGTCTAACTTTGTCCCTCTGAGAAGGCAGGAAGACTTCGGCAACAAGCGATTACTACCTCAAGGCTAACACAGCATGTGTTATTTAGCTTTGACCCTCATTCCAGTCCTTGTTATCCCATTACTGTGTCATCCACAAGGCTTTGTGAACACAAAATCTAATTTAGACAACGTCACAGACTCATCTAAATTCACAGCAAAACAAAAATCACACTTATCTACTACACACTGCTTTTCATTTACCTGCTGATCGTACTATAACCAGCTGGTTTTGGTAGAGTTTTGCAGCTGGGGTGAATAAAGAGACTGTATATGATGTGTTAGAGGAGGAGATGTGTAATACCTGTTAGTGAAGCAAGGGTAACGGATGAGGTAAGGGAGGTTAAAAAAGAAAAGGTTAAAGATACCTGAGACTCTGGATGCTGTCTGAGTGGAAGAGGACGAGTCTGCGCACAACTCCAGGGGAAACTGCAGCTGCTCTTCAGCATCAATGCTCCCTAGAAAGACACACATACATGCTACATTCCACATGATACGCAACACACAGCAGCAGTGATGTTTCTTAAAAGGATTACACTGTTTATAGTGATCCTAAAAGGACATTTCTATTTTCCTTCTTCAGTAATACTTCACTAATTCTCAGCTTTGCTCCATATTGATATCAACTTATCTAAGCTGAGTTCTTAATGATTTGAAGTCAAGGGGCAGCTCGCCTCATAGATACAGGCGAAAAAATTTCTAAACATTTTGCACATGTCGAGCTATTAATGCAACTAACATTTCGCATGTACTGCACATATAGAAAATCTTTAAAAATCAGTTAATACTTGAGTGATGAGTATTGAGAGTGAGTGAGTGAGAGAACTGGGTGCTGTCAAAGCATTCCTTCATCCGATCAGAGCTGCAACTGATATAAAATGCATAATGCAAAAGTTAAAATCTGACCAGATTTTAACTTTTACTACTTTTTCTTTTTTTAAGCGAGCTCAACCTTTGGCGATGGGCTTCTCAGCAGTCTTCTCCTGAGTCTGTTCCTTGTCAAAGGTCATGGCAACGGCTGTCACTGTGACCTGTGCAGGGAGATAAGTAGAAGAGGAACAGCAGTGGATAAAAATTTCTCCTAATTACACTCACTACACATGCAATTTGAAAAATGAGCGATGGTCTGAAAAGTCACCTGTATGAGCTCTTCTTCTGGCACTGCTACGGTGAAGTTGAGATGACAAAGACAGCAGGGGATCATAGAGCGCAGCTTAAAGTAAAAACTCTGAAAACAAATGTTGTAAATTGTAGACTTGTGACACCTAAGTCCAAAAACAACCACAGCAAGTGTCATTTAAAAAAGTAAATAAATAAATAAAGCAGCAGCTATGTGAAACCTGCCCAATGATGGTTTCTTACCTTCAGCAGGTTCTCACAGAGGTCAGTGAAGGTCTTGTTTAAACCTTGGTTAGTAAGATTAGCATTGCTCAACCTCAAGACCCTCACTGATGTAAACATCTGTAACAGTAAAGAATTACACAGACCTAAATTAAGGCTTAAATGTATTAATTCCTAAAATAATCTATACTGATCTGCATTCATTGGTACCATTGCTACAACTACGTTCAAACTGTACCTGTACTCCCGAAGTCCAGTTACAAATCCCAGGCATGTTTTCAGTGTTGCAGCTGTAGAAACCTGAAAACATTGAAGTAGATGTAATCAAACAGGAAAACTATGGCATTTGCTAACGCTTTCACACTTTCTGGATTAACCTCCTGAGCATGTGCAGTGTATAATGAGCTGTTGTAACTGCACTAGAGTCAGTGTGTGGCACGTACCTGTGGGGGGAGGTGCATCAGTAAGGAGGGAGTGGATGTCCTCCACAGCATCGGTGTCATCAATCTATAGGAGGGACCAAACATAGTTACCATTTAAACTGCCATTGCGTTGATGTATTATACAGCTATGTACAGACAGAACACCTCCAAGACGAAGGCATCCTTTTTGCCGTGGGACAGATCCAGTTCTGACAGTTCGTCTGAGCTTTCCGAGTGGGAGCGAAAAAGTCTGGATCGTTGCCTTGGCTCAGGGATTGGAGAGCCCACCCCTTCTTCTGCCAGCTCCTGTAAGCAAGAAGACACAGTACCTGAGCAGACGGGATGTCAGAGTAAAAACCAAACCACCACAGCAGATAACATCTGTCCTGATGTACAACTAGTAGAATGACTATGTTAGTAACAATCCACATGCTCTCACTCACTCAGTCAGCTTTACTGAGACACACTCATGGCTGGTGTTAATTTGAGTATGAATTGGGAAAAATAAGGAGTGGGGAAAATATACACACACACACACACACACCCCAAATATATACGCAGATGAGCGTGTGATTGGGCAGGGTAGATGGCCATAATAAAAGTACATAAAATAACTCTACAGCTGTGGGGTACAAATTGTCCCACAAAAAAGTTCCTGGTTAAGAGCTGCAATAAAGTTAGAGTAAGAGGTGGTGTAGTACTGTGATTAATAGAGTGAAACACTTGTCATGCTTTGCTGTGTCGCACAGCTAAAGGTTGGCATGCTCAGTACCATGTTTACACCGCAGAACACCTCAGGGTCCAGGGCAAATAATTTCTTTAATGATCAGAGAGAGACAAGAGGGGTAAGTTTATCATGATTCACAAAGAACAGAATATACAGCCCAGGCATATATGGACAGTTAAATGTTGCTCAGCTTTAGCACAGAATTTAAATAGGATAAAAGGTAATACATTAACGTGTCAAGTCTTTCACTTCAGAAGGCTGTAAATCAGTATGGAAAGGACTGTGTGTGTGTGTGGGGGGGGGGGTCCAGTTCTTTTGATGCACAGTAGACAAAGTTTAGGGGCTCTTTCTTTAATCAGATCTTCACTAAGTTGGATACGTCTTACAGATTTGGCTCGGGTGATTAACACAGCCGTTCAGGGATAGTTCTCTTCACCCTGAAAGGCTCTTTGGGTGCTCTGGCCACATGTTGACGATGACACGTATACAAAAATGCACCTACAGTGTACACTTGCACACTCATCCTGATGCTTGAGTGGGGTGGCAGGCTTTAAGTCAAATTATTACTTTTTTTTTTTTTTATCATTTCGTTTTAAAGAGGCTGGTTTTCATCAGTAAAATGACCCTTTTTTGACAACTTATTGTTTCTTTTTATGTTATTGTGACCTACAACTTGGCCTTTCTATTCTTGTGCTGGTCATGAATTCTTTGATACTTAACAAGTATTCATGTACTCCTTCCTTCCTTATTTCTCATTTAACAACATATCATTAGCTCTGAGACATGACATACAGCCACCCAAGAAACATAAGTTACCAAGTGTCCAGGTACTTTGAAATCTTTGTAAACCTCGACCCTTTAATGTTGTATCCAATCAACAAAGGAAAAAAGGTAACTGTCCACATAGCTGTAGCCTGGACTGTACATATCTTAAAAACATATTTTTAACACTGTAAAATAACACCAAATTAATGGAAAATACTATTACTGTCCATATGATACAAAACCTATACCGACACTGAATGTGACACATACACTAGTTTTGATTATTCATAGCCATAGATGGTAGAATTTTTTTTTCAAAGCAGAAAAAAAATTGAAAATCTTTCCCATTCCCAAAAATTGCAAAAAGATATGTTTTTGAAAATTTATCAGGGTAAGTGGAAACAGACCTGCTTTGCCACAAACCTGGCATAAAAGGGGAAACTGTGCAGGCTTATTCACAAAGCTCAGCTTCCATAAGTTCATGTACTATACTAACAAGGGTCGAGTATCTCACCGGAGGATTTATTTGGTAGAGTTCTTTGTTCTGGGCTATGGTGTCATTAATCCTTTTCTGAATGGGCAATATATGGTGCTCATTGTTCAGGTCTCCTGGAGTCTTCCCTGCAATCTGGATACCCCCTGGGGCAGGCAGAGCTGTCAGGTATACACCTGTAGCAGACTGAACACACAGATATTTAATGGACTAAGATGCACCAAACATAATGGCGTAATCACTTGATAACAGAAAGTGTTGACCTACAGCTAGACCAAGGAGCATGTTCTCGCCAACACTGATCTGTATGTGTAGGCCAAACAAAGCATTCATGCTCCGCAGTTTCAGTTTATTCATCAGCTGAGTGTGTAGCTCATATTCCATGAAAGGCAGCAGGTTAGAGATGGCTGTTGCATTCACTTCTCCCTGGGCTTTCTTCTTTAGACGACACAGCCTGAAAGACAAGATGCACTGGCATTAAAGGCACATTCGGGTGGCTGTAGTCCAGGAGGTAGACTAGGTCATCCACTAATCCAAAGGTTGGTGGTTCAATCCCTGGCTGCGCCAATCTGCATGCCAAAGTATCCTTGGGCAAGATGCGGTCACTGGAGTGTGTTCCCACATGCTACCACTCAAAAATAAGGGGCTGCACTATTGAGCTTTATAAATGATGTTCCTTGAAATATACCAATTTAAAGTTATATTTTAGAGCTAAACACTTGTAATATGCTTGACCTATGAACAGATTTCATTTGTGTGTTTTTTTCCTAAGTCATCGTTTTAAAAGGCTTTTAAAATTACTGCCAACATCAAGAAGGATTTGTGACGTGTCATACCTGGCCTGGATAAGGCAGCCCTTTCCTGTAACAGCTGCTTCTGCTGGCAAGTCAATTGTTGTGAAGAGCACATCTGGAACCTTAAAAAAAATAGCAGTTACTTACTACTTTTAATGACCAGAAGCCTTTGATTTAGACAAAAAAAATTTAACTGTATTTGATACCTTTTGCCGTCTACAGTGGTAACAATACGTGAGCTGGGCAGGAAACGGCATGTTAAGCTCATCGTATGGGATGTGACAGAAGCCACAGCTTGGTGGAGACGGTTCTTCAAACCTGGAAAATAACAAAAACCCAAAAGCTGTACCGTCATAAACTGCACACATGCGATGACTGACCTCTAGACTGCCTGAGACTTTGAAACAAACACAAAAAAACAACCAACCTGTGGTCAGTGCAACCGATGTCCAAACAGCCTTCACGCATGTACCGAGGATTCAAGATGGCTGCTGTACCGGATGCAGATAGAATACACACCTCCTCACTGTGATGATGAGAAGAGAGAAATCAAACAAACAAAAAAAAAAAAAAGAAAGAAATGAGCGCGAATGAGAACAAAAAGACAAAGAGAGAAATCATAAGGAGCAAAGTGTTTTGTACCAAACTCAGGATTAAAGTGCAGCACTTTTCTATGCGTTTACTTATTACATACCAGATGCTCGTGCTTTCACTGTACCCTACAACCGCATGGCAACCGAGAGCTCTGGCATGAGATTTGATCTCCTGGCGAATTTCCTCCCACCAGGCATCGCGAGTCTCCGGCTCATCTGCAAAACACACAATTCTAAATCAAACAGCCTTCACAAGGCATTTCGAACTTCACCTAACTAAATGTAGGTTAAAAAATACAGTACCCTCACAAGTCCAAACAACACTAACAGGAAATTAGACATAAATAATCTGGTGCCTAATCTGACTGCTTTGACTTACCAGAAAATAAACAAACAGCCAAAATTACAGTTTGCATTTTCTGATGTTTTATGGGTTAGATTATGTATCAAAGCAGGCCAAAACCAACTGTGATTTTGTAAAACAAAGTGACATTGAGAATGATTTGTGAGAATTTGAGAATGATGATGAAGGCAAAGTCAACGGTTAGATAAGATTAGTTGCATTATTTCATAAGTGCATGTCATCTAAAATGTTCATGTCTCTCTTCTCTTTGTCTCCTTTCAGTTAGCTGCACTAACATAAAGGACACAGCCACCAGCCATTGTGTGTGTTCTGGCTGCGCTAGCATAGAAAGAAAATCTGGTAAAAGAGAAGCTACTTTGCCTGGTTGTAAACATTTTTTCCTATCCTGGGAACACAGCTATTCATTTCAAAATGATCAAGCCTTCATCATACTTAGGCTAAACCATGGGTGTGTTTCAATAGTCTCATGAGGCTTTGCTCCAAACATCTTTAAAAAAAAAAAAAAAAAAAAAGCCAAATCATTGTGAACTGAGAGCTTAACCTCACTCATATGGTTTTTTTAGGCTGCTGAACAAAGAGGACATGAAATAAGCTACATTAGAGTATTGAGCTGCACCCCATGACTCCCTGGGAGGGCCACATGCTGACAGAGCCTTAAAAAATAAAGAGAGAGAAACTCAACTGGTAGGTGAGACAGGGGAGAGGAATGACTGAGGGAATGAGGGGATGGGAAGAAGGAGCAGTCAAACTGAAAAGATGAAGAAAAAAAAAGACTGATGGTCAGGCATCAGGCCCACAAGATGGGTTTCTTTAAACCAGAAGCAGTTATGTCATACAGGCACAGGCTCACCAACGTGCACGCTCATGACCATGTGGGTGGTCATGGGCAGAGAAGGGCCATATTCATTCAACAGAGTCCATCAAATCTAGTCCATTATTCAAGTGAGCTCACCCCTTTCCCTCCCATCCCCACCGTAAGTCCCAGATCCAGTTAATTTTCCTCAACTGCCACCCACCCCAACATCTGCTTTCCCTTCATCTCTCGCTCTCTCTCTCTCTCAGTATTCATCTCTCTCTCTCTCTCAGTATGAATACGGCCCAGTGAGTTAAGGATGCACATGCCTCAGTGGCTCTTTGTGACAAAGTAAACCTCCTAAACCTCCTCTGGTCTAGACAGGTTTGACCACAATGTTCATTCGGGAAGCGTTAGAAACAGCGCTGGGACAACGTTAGTGAAAAGCAGCAGCTTTTCTGTACAGCAGGATGAGCTGGGTGTGGGGTAGCCAGGCCAGGCTGGATGGGGTGGGGACACAGGGCATGCTCAGCTCAGCTCAGCACTCACACACTCGTGCGCACGCACGCACGCACGCACGCACACACTCACACACACAGAGATTAGAGAGAGGAAGATGGCAGCTCACTGAAGTCAGCAGTTTTCAGCAATATACAGCTATGTTGAATTAATTTGTGACTATTTACATTATTGTTTTATGGGGTTATATTTTAGCACTAAGCAGACCTGAGTTTAATTTCACTGAGCTGCCATCATTCCTGTGGGTGAGAGCAGTAAAAGGGGGAAATACCTGCAGTGACACTATTCCAGTCTAGCAGTTTGTATGAGCGCGTGTTACCCAAGGCTGGGCCAGAACAAACCGTTAGTACAGAAAAGAGAGAAAAAGAAAAGAAGAGACAATCTAACAAACCAACACAGCACAACAGCAGCACTTCACAATCACTATGCAAAGACAGACACCACTTCACAGTCACTAATGCAAAGACAGACTAAGTTTAGCCTTACGAAAACAATCTCAAAGAGAAGAAAGACTGATGAGGAAGAGAGGAGAACAGAGATGAGTAAAAGCAGGCTAAATTTGTTTATTTTCTTTAACTTGAGGAGAAGAGAGGCTCAATAACACAAGGAGCATGCGGCGAAAGTCTAACTACATGTAGGCACACTGTGGAGTTTTCCAGAAACAAAAACGTGTCTCACCATAATGCTGTGTGTATTCTTAAATGTCTAGCAAATCTTCCTCATAAATGATCTGCAAATCCCCCCCCCACTAATGTGGTGGCCAATCAAATGGTGCCAGTTTGGAACAGACTGATATCAGACTGTCAATTCGAGCAAGTGACAGAAGTAATGTGGGTTGCCAACATTTAGCTGCAGTGATAACATTGGCCTTGGACGGCAATGAACTTATATAACATCGTATAAAGGGATTTTATATGCATATGCTAATATATAAAATTTTTTTACACAGTGTGGTCTGCATGTGTTTTGCCATAATAACCAAAACACAGCCTGAGTTGAACAGAGCTAATAATCACACACTGTTAACTTATTGCTTTTACTGTCAGAGTATGTACTGCACACACAATACAAGCTAAAAAGCAACACACTTGTAAGAATATTGCTCCCTGGTCCTACTTTTGATGAAAAACTCCACAGGGTACCTTTGATGTTGCTCTGTAGTAGAAAGGTATAGCAACAGTGAACAGGGCTCTTTTCAGACTGTTGTCCAAGTTAAGCCTGAAGTTTTGATGGGGGGGGGGTCACAGACTCTTATTTAGACAAGAATACTACAGTTTTAATAACTGCATGACTAGATCAGTTTTAAAATTGTAAAATCATTTCTGGGTTGCTTATTTTAGTTCCCCTGTCCACTTCTGGCAAGAGCCCTGCTTATCCTAACCCAGCCCACATTCATCAGCACTCCCCTTTCGTTAGATTTTCACACATCCTTGATTCACATTGGTAGGCTACTAGTAAACTGAGCCAAAAGATAAAATTTCTAAGGCTACAAACTGGACTCAGCTATTCCAACACTGTTAACAGGCAGGTGATCCCCTGAATAGCAAACATCTGGCATCGCTATCCTCTTGAGAACTGAGGAAAAATGTATGTTTCAATTTAACTTTTTTTTGTGACCACTACAGAGGACATGAGCATATAAGGTCTCAGGAGGATATAAATCTCATAAGACAGAATATTTGAAATTCATTCTTCATACAAGAACAGATTAATATTCAACACATTGATTTCAACAAAGGTAAAAAACAAAAAAAAACAAAAAACACAGGCTGGCAGGACTAATATAAGACACAACACCTCACTATATCGCCACCTGCAGCAAACAACACACAACAGAAGCAGCAGGCAACACAATGGAGCCATGCACCACAATTGCACCTCACCCCCAACACCACCAACAACAACACAGCCACCACAGCGCGCGCGCACACACACACACACACACACACACACACACACACACACACAGCCACCACATGACCAGCACAGACTATAATTACATAAAGCCAGCCAGGCAAACCACAAGGTGAAAGTTGCCCCTATCCATAAAAATGTTTGGCATGTGATGATAGCCCATCCTAATATTAAGAAAAAAAACTACTGCATACACAGCCTATCAGCATGACCAGGAACAGCTTTCACCTGCTTTAGGACTTGTAGATAACAGAAGTCTGTTAACATCATATTTTTTTTCCAAACAAATTGGGAGTTGGACCATACACTGGAAAACTTTGCAACACAAGAGGATAATGGGTAGCATTGACTAAAAGCCAGTTGCAACGAGATCAAACACGCAAAACACTATAGGTCAATGGAAAAAGCTCACTCTTATCTTTTTACAGGACAATGGACGAGCTTCATTAGGAACTCGTGTGCTTTCGTGTGCTGAACTCACCAGGGTTGTGTATTCGATCCAGTAATTTGACAGATCGAGCGCTGACCACTCCACCAACATGAAGCAGAAACCCAGGTGGGAAAGCCGTCAAGGTAAAGAAGGGGAACTCCTACAGACGGAAAACATTGGTCACTTACAGAAAGGGGAAACAGGACTTTTCCAGTATTTTTGCCGGTCGTATTTATTGACACGTGTATGAATATTAAATTTTTTTATTGTTTCTCATTTTATGGTATTTAAGAATTTTCAAGACTGAGTTCAAATGTTATTTTCTGTTGAGCATTTCAAGGCTAATTTGTTCTGTTTTTAGGTAGATGGTGAAAACAGGACTAAGATGTTGTTATAGATATAAAGATAGATGCAAACACCTACCAGTATTGGGCAAAAATCATGAGCCACCCCTCATTTCTTAATATTTTACCAGGAAAATGGAAACTAGGTGCAGCAATTTATTGAAACGTGCAAATATAAATGGAACTAGAGCATATAGGGTAAAAAAAAAAAAAAAGTTTGTACAATTCTAACAAGCTTGAAAGTGAGTATTTGGTATGACCACCTTTATTCTTCAACATAGCCTGAACTCGCTTATGCAAGCTTTCTTGTAATTTCTTTAAGTAGTCTTCAGGAATAGTTCTCCAGGCTTCTTGAGGGGCATTCAAAGCTCTTCTTTGGATGCTGGCTGCCTTTTGTTCCATCTCATTTAATGTGCTCCCACACTGCTTCAGTAATGTTGAGATCCGGGCTCTGAGGAGGCCAACCATGACTGATGGTATTCCACTATGTGTTTTTCTATCCAGGTATACTTTTACTGCCTTGGTAGTGCATTTGGGATCATTGTCATGCTGGAAAATGAAGCCACTGCCAGGTCCTGTGTCAGGTATTTGCAGGATTTTTTCTCCCCCTATTTTTAAAGGCATGAATTTCAGATACTGTTCATCTGCTGCAGAGCTCTGCTAGTCGCTCTCTGGGAATCACCTTGTCGGCACAGAAATACAGTTTTTTGTCTGTCAAACTGTGTTATGTTTGGCATTTTTCATAGATTCAGCTACAGAAATGGGAACAAATTATTTGTTTTCTGTAACATGATTCTAGTAACAAAGTGCCTCAAGATACAAATTAAAATTTGTTCTTTACCAAGTTGACTGTTTTTTTGGAGATGTAACACTGGTTCATCCCTTAAGTTAGGTGCCTTTTTATGCTTGAATGATTTACAGGTCAGTGTTAAGTAGCTTAAACAAAAAAATAGTCAGGCATAAGAACTGGACTGAAAATGAATGAAAAGCAGCCAATGTGCAAAGAAAAACATTGCAAGACCTTCTGAAAGCCTGGAGAACTATTGCTCAAGACCACTTAGAAAAAAAATACAAGGTTCCTTTATATGCTGTTCCTTTGGAAGCCACATATAAAGAAACTAAGGTGGCTCAAGACTTTTGCACAGCACTATACTTGTAAGAACTTTATGTTGCAAAACAAACAAAAAAAATTTAATTACTAATTATTAGGCATAAAGAGGAGCCTACATTTTTAAAGACTTCAACCACAGAACCCAGAACAAAAGCAGCCCAAACCAGATATCAAACTTTAGATTTTATTTTCTCTCCCAGGATTTACCGAAGAAATTGATTACTGAACACAACTGCTTTTAAAGTCCCAAGCATGTATATAATAACTGATGTGACTAGACTGAATTTATAGCAGTTTTAGGATAAGTGGAAACATGCAGCAAGGACTGAGTGTGATGGAGTCCCCATGCAGGTTTTATCCCCAGAGATTCCCCAAACAATCCACTCTAGTCTACTCGTGTAGAAACAAAACTCAAAAGCATTTCAAATACATCTGGAAATGACTGCGAGAACATCGTTGAAAGCCTGGGGTATTTTAAGTCACTAATGTAGTGATTCAATCCTTTCAAATCTACCGTATACACATGCATTCATTAGGTCTGGAGCTAAAAGTCAAGGACAAACACAGAGTAGTTCGCAGCTCTTGCTCAGTACTCTGGTTAACATGCGTGTCTCTGTTCACTAAGAGCATAGCTGGTCTTCTGTCTCCAGTCAAATAATATGATGCAAATCCATGCATTCACTCACACGAGGAGCAGGAAATAAAGCCTGCAGCAATACGTAACTGAACGAATACATGTTACATA